>MU277715.1:51526-246764 GCA_022385805.1 Pilatotrama ljubarskyi | reverse complement strand
CTGCGAAGCGCGAGTATTTTACATCGGTGCCAAAATGGCGTGCTACGCATATGACGCCGGACCGGACCTTCATGCTGCCGAGCCAACTGCAAACGCACGGACCTAGCGCCGGGGCCATCTTCAGGGCAGGCTGGTGCGAAAGACTTCGCTCCCCAAACGCCTGGTCATCCCCCAGGTTCTGCGCGATGGCTGCACGTTGAGTCCCTCGCGGGACTTTGTGATCCGTTGCGGAGGCTGCGAAGCTGCGAAGGCCTGCGGGTCTGTGCGAAGAAGTGCGAAGATGCGCGAAGATGCGAAGCTGCGAAGGCCTGCGGGTCTGTGCAAAGAAGTGCGAAGATGCGCGAAGATGCGAAGCTGCGAAGGCAGTGCGAAGATGCGCGAAGATGCGAAGCTGCGAAGAACTGCAAAGATGCGCGAAGAACTGCGAAGATGCGCGAAGAACTGCGAAGATGCGCGAAGGGAGCGCCTTCGGTGCTCCGCAGCCTCGTGTGCGGAGTGGGGTCACATCAGCGGTCACATATATGCCCTTGTGGCTGACATCGTCGTGGGCTTGGCGGAGGACGTCGAGGCGTTGTGCTGGCCAGAGAATGAGCTTATGGCGGCCTGCGGGATCACGACGGAAGAGCTGCAAGCCTTGTGCGAAGAAGCGCAAGGCATACCGGCCTAGGGCCTGCCGTGCGGCGTCTGAGAGGTTGTCCTGGAGGCGGAGCGTCGTCAAGTACTGGTATACTTGTTGGAGGCGTGTGTCTTCAGCTTGCGCGGCGGCGGAGCGCGGTATGGGTGCGTCGGAGGCGTCCGACGTCGTAACACTCGAGTTTTGTGCTTGGGAGAAGGTGGGGAGGGGGTCGCAGCGATGCGAAGGGGGACAGGAGGGTTGATGAGATGGAGGAGGCCATTCAGTCGGTCTATCCAGTCTTCATCGTCTTCAGGGGAGTCTTCCTCGTCTCCCGGCTGCGGGGGGCGTCGCGAGAGACCATCAGGGCCATGGCGTACCCCGGGGACATGCACTAGACGGAAGTGGAAGGTGAGTATCGTTACTATCCACCGGTTCATGGACGCTCCGGGGACTTCATCGGGATTGTTAAGCATTCCTTGGATGTAACGGGCATCGACTTCGACCACGAGGTTTCGGATACCGATGAGTGTTCGCTTGCATGCCTTGAGGGCGCGGAAGAGCCCATAGAGTTCCAGTTTTGGTTGTGAATAAGCGGATTCTCGGGCGTTGAGCATGAGGGAGCCGAACTTGGCGAAGTAGCGACGCGCCGGGGTCGCGGGGTCGCACTGTGCTAGTAGGTACCCAACGGCGATGTTGGACGTGTCGACGGCGAGGATGACTTCGGCGGGGGACGTATAGTCGATGGGGCGGAGGGCGGGCGAGGTAGCGAGTGCATGCTTGAGGTCCTCTTGCGCCGCGAGTTGTTCGGGTCCCCACTCGAAGGCTGCTCCCTTGCGCGTGAGACGTGTGAGAGGCCAGGCACGCTTTCCGAAGTTGGGGATGAAAGCGCGAGCGATGCCGACAGTTCCGAGGAAGGCGCGGACCTCGGAGAGCGAGCGACAAGGGCCCCAGTTCAGCACCTTTGCATAGTTGCCTGGTTCCGGGACGCGTCCTTCGTACGTACACCGGTGGCCGACAATAGTGAATTCGGGTGCGCACAGGATTGACTTCGTGCCTGAGAAGGTGCCGCCGCAGTACTTGACGCGCTGGACAATCCGGTTGACGTTCTGCAGGTGCTCCCAGACGAAGCGGCGGATGCCGCTGTTTTCCGGGATCGCTTCGAAGCCGCCGTCGGGTAATTCGTAACGTGTTGCAGGACCTCGAATGGGGACGTCATCTATGAATGGGCGCGTGTACTGTGGGATTTCTGGCTGCAGGATGTATGTGACATCGTCATGGAAGATCGGGACCGAGTTTGTCCATCCCATGGGCAGAGTAGTGAGGCGGCGTGCGCCGTATGGTGTGGAGAATGTGGTGAGATCGCGGGAGCAGGGATCGAGGTGCCGTTCGTCGTAGCCGACGTAGAGGTCGAGGATGCCTCCGCATGCGCGTCCGGCGAAGGATTCCGCGAGTTGTTCCGTGAACGGTGGGACGCCGGAGTGTGCGATGGTGACGGCGTTGAGAGGCTCCAGGGAGTGAACCAGGCGGAGGAACTTGCCGTCCTTTTTGACGACGCAGAACCAGCGCGAGCGGTACGAGCTGTTGGACGGCTCGTACACGCCCGCAGCTTCCTTCTTGCAGATGATGGCGCAGACCTCGTCGAAGAGTCCGGGCGGGATGGGGATATTCTTCTGCACCCACGGAGTGTGCTCGACGACTGGGATGACGACCGGCGGGAAGAAGTCTTCACGGAATTGACCGCGCTCGGAGTCGTCCCATGCGAAGGCCGTGTTTTGCTGCCCGATAAGGTGGTGCATAAGGTCGCGTTCTTGAGGCCAGAGGAAGTCTTCAGGGTGCAGGGCGTCGATTCCGCGCTTGCGCTCTTCGGTATAGCGGCCGGTGGGACAGAACGGAGGCGGCGAGGTCGGTAGCGGTGGCATGTCAGCTAGCGGGTCGCCCTTGATGTCCCGCACGATTCGGAATTGGTCGGGGAGTGGCGCGAGGACGGGCTTCGTCTTCTTGGCGACAGGTTTGTACTCTTTCTTGGAAGCGGCGAAGAGGGGAACGGGGTCGAGGGATTGGGCATGGGAGTGAATGGAAAAGGAGGTGGCATTAGCGGAAAGGTACGTAGGAGCTGCCGGAGTAAAGGCGAGGGCGTCGAAATTAGGAGAGTATTGGTAAAAGGAGGCGTAGGGGAAGGAGGGATCACAGAGTGAGTCGGTGCCGAGAAGGGTGGGGTCACAGGCAGAGAGGTACAGTAAGTCTATATCATTAGAATTAAACGTTGAGTCGACAATTGAGAACGCATCTATTGTAATTTTATCAGGCTGCGAGGGCGGGGTGCTGAGTATGAGCGCGACCTCTTGCTGGTCATCCATCACGCCCTCGAGAGCCGAAAATCCTCGACACGAGGACGGGAGGGGCGCGCGAACTGTGGGGGGCGACGAGGGAGAGTCGGGACCTTCGTGATAATGGAGGAATTGGGGTCGTGTAGCGTGATGGTCTGGGTGCCATCACCGAAGGTCTGGACGACGCTTTCTGTGAGCACGTCGAATGGTCGTCCGAGGATTACGTCGTACGCAGGCGAGCTAATAACGTGGAATTGTAAGTACACGACGATGTCGCCGAAGCGTACCGGGACGTTGCGTGCGAGGCTGAGCGAGGGGTTTGTTTCGCCGTTCGCACTTTGCATGTGCAGGATGACTTTCGGGTCGAATGCAAGGCCTAGTGTGTGCGCGAGGCCGTCTGACATGGACGTGATGGCCGAGCCACTGTCCAGGATACAGGAGACTTGGACAGGCTCTTGACGCGAGTCTTGGAAGGTGCCTTCGATGGCGCGGATAGCGAGGGAGTCGACCGAAGTGACAAGCGGAGGGAGGGATGCACCGGGGCCGCATGTCTTGAGGTAGCTGTCGACGGGGTCAGCGATGACGAGCGTGCCGGGTGGCGGGGTCTCAACTTGACGAAGAGTCTCTGCTTGGGCTGCCTGCGCGAACGCCTCGGGCATGTCAGCTAAGAAGGTGGTGGTGCGGCGCGTACCCGAGCGTCCGCTGTCCGTCCCCTCGCTTCCTTCCTGCCCGTCCACCGGTACTCTCCGCATCGAGCACGCCTCGCGCGTCGCATTCCTAATCTCCGGGGATAGCGTGAGTAGTTCTTCCAGGGTGAGCGAGGTCGGGGTTTCGAGGCAGCGCCGGAACACGTTGGTGGCGTGTTTTGGGTCGTAGACTGGCACGAAGGACCTGTACGCAGCTTCGTTCTTCTTGGGCGGCGCCTGAGCGGTTTTAGCAGAAGATACAGAGACCCCGTAGTTGCGTTGCAATGGAGGTGCGTAGGTGGCGTCGCGGGCGTTGCGGAAGGGATGCTCGACGACGGTGGGCGGTGCGGTGGGAGTAGAAGTCTCAGAGGCTGACACGGTCACGTGCGCGCGCTTCGACGCGTCCTTAGGCGCATCGTCGACTGCCGGGGCATTCTGCGTGCGTACTGTGGGCTTGTCGGGGATCTCCTCAATGCGCGCGGATGTGGGCAATTGAATGCGATTTTCCGGGGGCTCGTCAAAGCGTACAGAGCGGCGGTGCGCGCGCTCTGTGTGTGCCTCATTGGCGTTGGCAGTGGCTGCAGTGGGAGCTTGATCACGGCGGCGTTCAGCAGCGAACATTTCGTGTTCCAGCTGCGCGAATAGCCCTTCCTGGTCGTGCGCGAGGTTGTGAATAAGTCCGCGCGAGGTAGCGGTGGACGTCGGGCGAGGGTGGTCAGCAGCCGACAGGAACTGTGTGCCCGGGTGCGGGAAAGCCGACGGGAGGACTGAGACGGGCTCGAATAGTAGCTGCTGCACCGGCTGCGAAGGTCGCGCATCCGGATGCTGCCTGTAATACTCCTGGACGCGTTCGCGTAGTGTGCTGCCGGCGATGGCGCTGGGGACGTAGCTACCAGATGCGAGGACAACCTGGCCTTGCTCATTGCGCTTCATGAGGCCAGCTGACGCGTCAGCGTCGACCTGGGGGCAGCGCCGGATGATGTGCGCATTATCGCCGCAGTAGTGGCATTGGCCAACGCGTGGGGTCGAAACGTCCAGGTGCGGAGGACCTTGTCGAACGGGTGAGGTGCTAGACGGCCGCTGCTGCTGGAGGAGTGCGGCGAGCGTGGTTCTGAGGACGTCTGCGAGCTCGCTAACCTCCGTCTTGACCTGCGGGCTGACAGCGTCGGCGGTGCGGGCTGTGGTTCGCTTGATGGGGGCGTCGTCATCCTGTGCGTCCAACATGAACTCAGTGGCCTCAGTGACTTGTGTGACCGAGTACGGTTGACGAGGCACAAGCACGTCCGGGCACTTGACCTTGAGCCGCTCGAGTACAGCGCTCTGGAGTTGCTCAGGGAGACCCTTAATGAAGAGGCGGTCGCGTTCTTCGTCCCGGAGGACGGAGTGCTTGACGAGATAGTCGGTGACGATTCAGAAATTACGGCTGTAAGTCTTGAATTCCGAAGACGAGCGGAAACCAGCCTTCGCTGCGTCCGAGACCAGGATCTTGAGGTCCCCGAGCGAATAGAGCCGCTTTCCGTTGTTGCCGAGATACTCTTTGATGACCTCTTTCTTGAAGTCTTCATAGGGCTTGCCTTCGCCGAAGGACGCGAAGCCTCGCCAAAGAAGCTTGTGCTCGCCGGGAGCGTAGCGGACCGCGTGTGTTTTGCGCTTCTGGTCGTCCTCGACGTTGGCTTCGTCTAGCATGTAGTCAAGGTCTTCAAAGAAGTCGAGGAGGGAGTGTGGGTGAGCTGGGTCGAAGGTGGGGGCGCCGGACGCGCCTTGGAGCGGCATGCGATATGGTTGAGACATCTTGAGCTCGAGCAGACGGTCGAAGATCGGGAGGAACGAAGGGAGGTCGGGCTCAGAAGGTTCGCAGGGTGGGCTGCCAGCGCGAGAGAGGTGGAGCGAGTGAACGGTGTTGATCGCGTTGCGGAGCTCGGGATCGCTGTCGGATGCGAGGGAGGACGCGTCTGCTGTATTGTGATCGGGAGACGGAGAGCGCGACCAGATCGCGGGCCGCAGAGAGAACAAAGCGCTGCTAGGAGCGGGAGGGAACGCCGTAGTGGCTGGGCGAGGAGGTCGTCCTCGCTAGAGGCTCGTCCAGAGGCTTGATCCGAATGGTCTTGAAACCTAACCCCTCGCGGTGGGCTCCAGATGATAGATATCCAAACTCTCAGGTCGGAGAGTGGACGATGTGGCGAGGAGTCATCGGAGAGCACAGAGGAGGAGGGGAGGAATGTAATAGCTAGACCCCAATGGATCAAGTGAGATACGGACCAGCGCGGAGTGCGAGCGGCTGAGTGAGACGAGTGTGAGCGACGACGTACGATACGAAAGGCGCTACGAGCGCGGCGGCGGGGACAGCGAAGGCGACGGCGAAGGCGACGAGAAGTGAGCTTGGGCGCGGGGCGCGAGACTTGAGGCGCGAAGTCAGGCTGCGGCTTTCGAGGGGGAAAACAAGCTGTCTTGCAAGAGTACGAAGTACAGGCTTTTATGCTATCTACCGGGGGCTAGAGAGCCGGTCGCGATCGAGAAAATAGTCAAGGGAGAATGCAAAATTGTCGGGCGTACAGTAGAGGAGACGGCGAGACGGTCGACGTGACGCGTCCGAGCGCAGTCACGTGATCCCCGACGGGGCGGGATTGCCCAAAGTGTTGCATCCGCGCCGCCAAGCGTCGGCGGCGCGCGAGCTCCTACGATCGAGGGTGGAGCGGGTGAGTAACAGCAAATAAGACGCGATGAAAATCTATGCGAAAATATCTACGGAACGAGGCAGGAACGCGAACCGGAGTCCGAGCTACCGCGCAGGCCGACGCAACTCGACGTGAGTGCGCGTCGTACCCGCTCAGCGCCTCGGACTCCCCATCAGCGGGCCGCTCTAGGTACGGATGACGTCTGTCGTGTGAGGTTCCAATCCTGCCAGTACATATAGTTGAACAGAAGATGTGGTCGAGAAGACGTCGGGGGCGGTACGAGGGAAGCGCGAAGATGGCCCACACTGCTATGGGCGATACATGTGGTCGAACAGGAAACCTGTCGGCAGGGCTTCAAGTTGTCTCCCTACTCTCCAAGCTATGCGAGGGGTAAATTTGAGAAGTGGCTGTTGTAGGTCCGGAATGGAGTTGCCGAGATGAGGAGGACGCAGGATGCTCACCGGGCTACAGACCTCGACCCGTTGTTGACCGATGGCAGTACGCCCCGCGCTGGCCGAGTCAGAGTGCGGCTCTTGGCGTCTTTCGACGAATGACCGACCTACTGGATAAGTCATGAATGCGAGCGCGAAGCGTACGACCTCTTCCGTACATGCTCGAGGTTCGGCCCTTGCTTACATCCACCCCAGAGATGCCGCACAGCCCGTGTGCGAAGTGGTCGCCAAGCCACTTGTTTTGAAGAAAGATTGCTAAGAACATCAGCTCGATGACGGCCGTACGCCTTCTCAGGACCCGAGTGGGTAGGAAGAGCGTGCTGTGCATTCCTCCTTGCCCACAAATTGCGCATCAAAGGTCAGTCGCAGCCTGGAGCGCCGTCCTCTCTCAGGCTCTCTGCTCACTCCAAATTCGCTCGACAGAGTCACGGTGCGCACTCCACCCCAGCTCATCCTCCATGCCCACTTATGACGTCGTAAGCGCCTTCACTCCTCGGTCGGTCTACCACTACCAGGGCTTTCCTGTCGGTATCGTTGCTTCCCCTGCATGGGCTATGACTTCCTTCACCTCCGCCAAGGAGCGAAGGCCGGCGCCACCGCCAGCCCGAACCATTCCCCTGCTGCCCGTCGACTACGGTGCACGCCCACCTGAGCCTCATGATCACCGCACACGCTCATCCATCCCATCACACAAAGGTACAGCTCGTGCACTCTCTACTCCCCGCTTCCATCCACACGTCGACCCGCTCGTAGCGTACTCGCATGACGGCCTCTACGCGCTGCCGCTCGTATGGAATCTTTCGTATGACCCGCGCTCGCTGCACGTTCTTGACGGACATCATCGCCGACCCGGGCCTGCTGTCTCAGCATTCTCGTACGCGCACTTGGCTACTCGCTGCGCCGTGCGATTAGCTCCAGCGGATGGTGGACAGCCCCTCCACTCATTGGACCTCATCCTCCGCCACCTGCCGCTGCAAATCGAGATGGAACCGCGAGGCCGACCGGATCGCCCCTTCTCTAAGAGCGACGACTACTATGTCTCAGTATGGGACGTGCTCCTGGACCTCTACCACGGCCTGAGGGTGGCTGTTGAACCCCAGTGAAAACGTGGTCGATTCAGGGCGAGCCACAGCGATTCCGTGGACGCTCTGTTCATGAATCGTGCAGACTCGCTGAGATTCGTGATTTTGAGACTAAAGTAGATTGACTGAGCTTCACAGCAATTTCCCGAGCACCTGTGACTTGCAGATCGCCCAGCGTCCACGTGCTCTGCCCCGTTTTGCACCCCCTTCCCGATTGCATACGATTCTACACAATTTGGCTCACGGCGGTCGGATGATAGGAGTAGGAGACAAATCATCACATTGCTCACACTACAGCAGATACGTCTACTCATAGTGTGAGGATATGTACAGGGTTATAGTACATGCAGCCTCAGGCTACCAACTTGAGCGTGGACGCGAACATACCTGAGCTGCTCTTCCCGGAAATCGCCCTGAACATCAGTGATACTTACACTTAGCTCCAGAGTGGCCTGAACAGGGTCTTGGGTGAACTGGGACTTTGAGGACAATGCTAGACCAATGCAGAATGTGAGCCAACGCAATAGCGACACACGTACACACGGAGAACGTACCCTAACAGTGCGGCACGCCGGAAGCGCCTTACAACAATGCCATCGCTGGGCTTACAACTTACAAGAGCGATGTCAGCATGGACGAGCAGGCGACCACCTAAGCATGGATCGTCGTACCTATAAAACTGACTGGAGTCTCTTGGGCCATCGCAATCCACCCGCGAGCTCGGAGTCCCCACTGAGTACTGAGTGTCCTCAATTTCACAAACTAGACAAGAGGGGGTTGTTGACACAACAGGATTGAGAGCATTTACCCTGAAATATGGACTGCTTCTCTCGCGCCGGCAAGCCATATGAATGTGAGTACGGAACGACCAGACACGGGACTCACAGACAATACCCTAGACGTCGACGGACATCGAGCACCGATGACGGAGGACGCGGCAGACGACAGTAGGCACGCACCGGCAGAACATCTCAGTTAACAAGACATAAGAACTACAGAAGAATGTGATGACTGTAGACGGAGAGCGTGCAAGAGGCGTTAGTCTGCGAACCATCGCAGACGTGGCAGTCAGGAAGAGAAGTCTTTTGAGGTGAGCACGGGACACATAGGCATCAGCGCGTGGGAAACTTACAGTAGCCAGTACTCTCGGTGACTTTGTCAGGACTCAGTCAACCACCGTTTGTCCTTTCGAGGGGGGTGAATCGTGAAGAATCTTGACACATCGCCCTGGGCAACCCTTCGAAACGCTGAAGACAGTCTGCATTGATGGGAATCGCCAAGACACTCCGAGAACAGACATCTTAGCGCCGAGTGGACGCTGTCGCTCGCTGACAATCTCCTAGAGTCGCCAGCGCCATTGTCTCAATCTCCAGGACTCGCGCTGACTCCACCACGTTTTCACTGGGGTTGAACCCCGACCTGCGCTACGCCACGACGGATCAGCGAATGAAGCGATTGCCGCGGAATTGGCGCCCAGAGAGCTCGCACATCATCCGATACGTCGACTGCCTCCGCAGGCGACGATGCTTCCTGGATATCTGGCTGGCGACGTCCACGAGGCTCCGGAGAATAGGAAGCTCGGGGAAGTCTTCGTCGTTGGGGTCGGCCTTGGCGGCTAGATTCCGACGGGACTTATGTGGACGTAGCGTGGCGGCGCGGCGTGTACGGGAGTGGATGAACGTGGAGGACGCCGCAGGGGTTGGGGGTTGTAGGCGCTCCAGCACCTTGATGGCTTGTGGTCGGCGTATGATAGCAGGAGGTATAGGACCTTCGGACTCACTGGGAGAGCGCAATAACACGCTCATCGTCCTGCCCAGGTTGTACAGATCGCATCCCGCGGACGGGCTGCGTATGTTAATAGGATGTTCATAATTGTCCGACGACGTCTGGCAAGCTCCGGGTAGGAATTTTCGCGTGCACGTGTGTCGAGTCGACGTTATTGACGGCGTCGGGGTCCCGGTGCTTGAAGGCACGCACCTTTCTTCGTTGCGGTACGCATAGTATAGTGAACAGCGCGGGACATATATGCTCACAAAGGGCGCATCCTCGACCGTGCATGTCCCGACACGACACCAGTTCCTGCAGAAAAACAATTTTGACGCGGACGCTTGACGGCATAGGTTCGAGTGGCGGCAGATGCACCGCGTGGCGAATGGTCTGAGTGGGCGCGTGGATGTCGTGTCTACACATTCATCGGAGTACAACTGTGACGCACAAGTCAGGCAGACGTCTATATGAATGCCTGAGACTCATAGTGGGACACACATGTTTTGGGCGAGCTTGGAATATCAGCGCGGGTGCCTCGTGAGGGTGCTTCTTGTTGTCTGCCTGCGCGCGGAGAGCACAAGGCGGTGCACACAATTGATACGGACGGGCGCTTCTAGCACCGTGGGCGTATCCAGAATTCCATGACACCCACAATGGCGCCCATCACTTCCTGATATGGATAATCTCCTGCTATATCTGGGTAATCTTACGGGCATCAGCCCGCTTAAGGATCGGGCCGGCGCGGGTGATATAGATGAACCGCGCGAGTCTGCGGGTCGCAGGAGCGTTATAAGCCATGCTGGCATCGTCCTCGCCACTCTTTCCCCCTCGTCCCTTTCTTGTCTCTGCAAGCCTTCTGGCTTTCCGCTCGTTTGCAAGGGCAACCTTTCTTCTTGTCATCTTGCACGACTTTCTGTACAGAGCCTTAAGGTAAGAGCTCCCGCTATAATAGGCTTTCATGCCACATTGGATTGACGAAGGCTTCAAATGCTCGCAGGGGTTCTGCTTACGGTTTCGACTCTTCGGATTCTAGTATACAACCTACTCACCTATCATATGGGATTTTGCGCGAGGCTGGCTACTCTAGCGGCGCGTATTTTCACACAGGGTGAGCCGCCGAAACATTGTCTTGAGGAGAGCAGGCGGGGATTCTCACACCGCCGCTCACAACTACTCACGTGCTATGCTGACGGGTGATCGATTCGCAAGCCCTGCGCCCGTTAGGGCATACCGGCTGCGTCTGTCTTCGGCGGAGGAAGCCTTTCACGCCGTAGAAGACCACATGCTCCAGGCGCCTGATTGATGCTTACGAGCGCGTGGTCCAAACCACAAAAGCCATATCATCCCTCGCTTTCATGGAGAGCGGGGGGCGAGGTTACGACCAGGTGTGTGAATCCAATGCATCAGCATCTCTAAAGGTCTATGTTTTACGTGGTTACGCATTTTTCGTCTCTTCCAGTGAACGGACTCTGCTTGCCAGGGCGATACTGCGGCAGTCGTGCGATCTTCCAAGATCAGCATATCAGCACCGGCTGCTGGGATGCGACGTCTCGCGCACTGCCGGTTGCTTGCACCCGCGGGGTGCATCAGATAAGGTGCCGTTGCGCGCCAGCCTCTATCGCGCCATTGGACGCGGTCTCTTCTCACATACATTCTTGCTGCGAGGCAATGCACCTTTGACATAACAAGGGATACTCCGCTCACAGGATATATACTCGTGCATCGCCCGCGCGACGCCCCCTTCGGAGACCTGCACCTGCTTTCCCCCCTGGCTATCCTTCTTGCGTCTAGTATGGCTCCAAACTGCTCGTTACTATGCTGGTCTCTATGCCTACTCCTGGGCTTCTTCTGTGGGTCCTATCGCCGCTATCATTCACGAGGTCTCGTGCCCCCGGCCGGCGCAGTGTCTGCCGGGTCTCTGCCGTCCCTCCACGTCTCCGCATCGACCTTGGGCGTTCACTGTCTCTGGTCCTTTTATGTGCTTCAGCCGAGGCGTCGACCCGTCTGTCAACGGTCCTTCGCTGGCAAGTGTTCTTGGGCGGGATGGTACTTCACACGCAGAGCGTCTCTTGGTCCTGCCTGTTGTCTCCGGGGGTGTCTAGCCCTTCTGCTCGTTTGCCGCTGGCTGCGCAGTCTCTCCGACAGGTCTTGATGTCTTGATGCACCCGCTCTCCGACCGTGGCACGCGATTCTGAATTTCCAGCTATGGTAACGTTCTGCTCGCTGGTCTCCGCCGTCATAATGGTGGATTGGCCCTGGGAAAGGTGCGTGCATGCGCGAGATCATACTGTAGACCTCCGGCTTGCTCATCCGGTATTGGATTAGAAGCGCGCGCGCCGGCCACGCGAGTTGATTATTCAAGGATGGACCAATCTCAGAGGCTTTCAGTGCGCGGCGTCGGCAACCTCGCCAGAATGGGCAGAGGCAGATGGTCGGAGTCCCAACGCCATTCCTCCGCTCACAAAACCGCCCACTGCCCCTCCTCTTTCTGCATCTACACCACGACGTTCTACGCTCTCTCGCTCGCACCCACTCATTCTGTAAATTCGCCGCGAGACACCTAACCACCATGTCTACCAATCCCACCAAGCGCGTCACTTTCGCCAGCCCGGAGGCCTACATCGTGCCCATCCCGTCGCCCCTTCCGCAGGCTACCCCCATCCCGAGCGATCATGCCCTCCCGCGGAGCATGTACGTGAGCTACCCGGCTACGCAGATGGTCTTCAGCCCTCCGGCCCCCTACATGGACCCCGTCCCGCTTCCTGCGGTCGGATCGACGCCGGCTTGGGCGTGTGGCGCATCGAGGTCCGTCGATCTCGAGCATCGTCTTGATGTTTAGCGCCCGCTCACGCGGCCCTCCCTCCCCCTCCAGCCTCCAGAACCCCCCGCCTACCCCGAACGCCTTCGCGTGGGCCAATTCTACCTCCTTCCAGGGCGGTGGCATGCAGATCGCGGCCCCCCTCGTCAACACCACGACTTTGACGCCCGTCGCTGCGCCGCAGATGTCCCCCATCCATCCCACCCTCCAGACGGGGCAGACGGCGTTTCTTTGGGACGTGCGACGTGTCCGCCTTCACAATCTCCTGGACCTGCCGCTTGGTCTCGACGAGTTAGCATTCGCCGATGCGGCGGAGGACTGCGTCCTCCTATTCCGCCCAGGTGGTCGTCCTGGCTACGCGGCCGGCTTCGCCTTCGAAGTCCGCATCGAGCATGTTAAAGGGGGCGTCCGTGTCAAGGACGTCCTCCTCGCCATCGACCAGAACCTTCACCGATGCTTTTCAGCGTCGAGCATCTCCTCCACGGATCCCGACCTTTACGGGCCCGCCGTCGCCGCGCGTAATTACCGCCTGGGCAGAGCCCCCGGCACTCCTATGGATCCAGCGGAGGGTTGGGAGCGCGTGGACGCGTTCTTGCCGGCCGCCCGCTTGTTCTTCCTGGGTCTCCGAGCTAGCTCGCGGGGCCCGGGGAGTTACGTGGTCCAGCTTGGAGATGGGACACAAGGTAACTGGCATCAGTGAGGTGAGTGAACGTCGGACAGAATCACCGGCATGGACGCTCATCGGCCGCTGCAGGGAGTGGCTGCTGCCGTCGAATGATGCTCACGAAATCTCATGATATACGCTTATACTACTCCGTGCATATTCGACGCTAGAGCTCGTACAGTCCCTTTTTTTATCTCTCATTCTATCTGAATCCAGATCATCACGGTTTCCATGTCCGTCGTGCTTGGTGGAGAGTCGAAGTCAACGATTGTGTATCAATAGTCTCTCCTCTGCTCTCAACACCAAACTACCATACTACGTACCATCTACGGTAGAACCGTCTCATGCGAGTAGCTTGCAATCAATGCGATTCCTAGTGAACATCCGAGTCTGCGTGTGCGTCGAAGAAACGGCTGGAATTACATACAACGCAGCGTGCGTTGAGATGACTGTATACAGCTGTGCCCGGCGTGCATGGAGGTCAGAATCACCGATGCCGTCAGCCTGAGGCTCGGGAGCGGTCGCTGGGAGAATCAGACAATGCGGACCATGCCTCCACGGCGCTTCCATCTCTGACAACTCAACCACTTCCCCCGCAGATCCTTCTTCATCCGCTACCTCCACCCTCCCCACCTCACCACCATCGCCAAGATCGACAGCGGCTCAACACCGCGGTGGCGGAAATGGGCTGCAGAGCGGCGAACCCAGCCGACGGCGATGACGCGAAGCTAAGCATGCAGAATGACAGGTATGGAGCACTTCCCGTCGTCCGCACTCGCCCGTTTGCTCATCTTTCTTGCCAATTCTGGCTCCTGTAGAACGCATATGGGTCCAGGCGTGTGCGTGCGGTGAGCGATTGGCCGCGGAGATCATCAGCGTGGTCGGGAGGACGGAACAGCCTAAAACAAGAGCGCCGAGACTAGGCTCGCGACGACCGTCGTCCTTCTTCATCGTCGACTCTACAACCCACTTCCTTGGGGTGCGCATCTCGTTATCTATTCAACCTGCACGGTAACGTGCTTGACGACGGGTTCCGCGCAGTATCGGACCCCTGATCGCCTTCGCGGTCGGAGGCATCGACGCCACCACGCTGCAGCTTCCCCGCCCAGATATCGTTCGGACGCCGTCGAACCAGGATACATATGGACCCCCACGTTGTCTCGGAGCCCCTTTCGATCGTCCATCGCTCCGGATCGATATCTGGCGACGCGCGGCGTGCCGCAGCGCCGATCTCGTGGCCTCCGACTCCGATCCCGCCGTTTCACATTGTCCCCGGGCTCGAGAACCCACCCAACGCGGCAGAGGGCTGACTCATCGCGGGCCCGGTGTTCCAGGACCGTGGCGTCTCCGTCAAGTTATATACGGCGCCCCGCTCGTCGTGAATTCCCGTGTCTACATGCGTACACCTCGGGCTCTTGTCTCATCCTACGATCGCTCATCGTGACGTCAAGGCCCACGTGTGCGCCTTGCGCAATGAATTTTGTCTCTCCTCAGTTGAACCCTCTCGCACCTATCTGAACGTGCGGACGTCCGTAGACTAGGTTGACGGGCTAGTGGGAGGCCTCCTCCCAGCACACGGGTATTGTGGGCGCTGCGGCGTAGTGCGGCGTCGACAACGGCAGGAGATCGCGGGCCTTTTCCGAACCGACGGCATCGATGCCAGTACCACAACAGCGCAGATTGAATCTACTGGGGTGAGCTGCAGAACAATTGTTGTGCTCAGGGTCCTTCTGCTGATGAGTTTGCCGCAGGATCGTACACAGTTTGTGTCGGAGAGATGGATCTGTGGATCTCCATTCTACAGCGCCGCGACCCCGGGTCAGAGCGATCTCGAGGGCGAAGCGGGGATCCAATGCCAAGGAGGCTCCTGAGCGCTGGCATTGACTCTCTGGATGAGTCCTATCGACAATCGTGTGCCACTGCAGTCCAGTGCAACCTATGGACGATATAGTACCATCGCAAGCTGACATCACTCAGACGTGCAGACTGGGTGTCGCCCCGCATGCGGACCCGAGCAGAGATCTCAATGCGCTCAAGCGGTACGCGCATGCTCACTCATTAGGGATGTCCGGGCCTGCAGGTTCACGAGAGTACTACATAGCTAGGTGGTCTCGTGCTAGTGCCCTTCCTTACCAGTCTTGTCAGCGCTCCGTTTGGACTAGTCGCGGACTTGTACGTCTGGATAAACTGCGCCGCTTCCCCTAGCACCAAGCAGCTTGGCACGCTATCGTTCCTATTGTTCCCATTCCTTATCTTCCTGCTCTGCGTTCCCCTCGCCCCTCGAGAGCAAGCTTCAGCGACTGCTGCGAAGTATGGCCGGTTTACCACCCCCGCCGCTGAAAGACTGGGAACGCCCTGACAAGCTCAATGTCGAGCTGATCGGTCATGGCCGGTGAGTGGTTGCGACTCGGACGCATTCTCCGTCCGAGGACGTTATCGACAAGCAGTGCGCATACTCACTGGCACCTCCAGGCAGCAGAAGCGTGTGATTGTACGCCTCCACCTCCCCAAGGGCCGTGACCGCGGCCCCATTCAGTTGACAGCTGCGCTCATCATCCGCGACATGAAGCACTCCAAGGGCTGGAAGTGCGAATGGTGTGGTGCGTAGCACGCATCATGGCAGACGCAAAGTACAGGATCACTGAAGCGGGTTCTGAACGGCGGATGTACAGGCGCACCTGCGCGCGAGTCGCACGTCCAGAACTTATCGTTCGAGCAGCTCGACCCTCCGCGCCTTATCATCTACGTACGTCTCGGCAGTTGGCACCCCATAGACCACAAAGCATGCTCAGCCAACCGATGTTCGACCTGCAGCTCCATTTCGTCTGCGACATGGACGAGCGGCACGTCCGCGAGGGGATCAAGGAGGTCCACGATTACATGAACATGGTCAACTCGGCCGTTTGGGACCGCTCCCGCCCATGTTGCCCAAGGGGCCGGGGGAGTCGGCGTACCCGCTCGCGGGTAGCTGCCACTGTTGCGAACGCGATGAAACCGCCGGGAAGGACGCGCTGAAGAGGTGTAGCGCGTGCAAGCTCACAAGGTACTGCAGCACCGAATGCCAGAGGAAAGACTGGCCGAGGCACAAAGTTGCCTGCCGGATGGTCCACTCCGTTGACTTTGAGGCTGGAGATTGAATGGAGTAGCCTCCGGAACATATCGAGGGACGGAAGAGAAATGTAGGTGTTGATGGGCCGCCCGCGCGGCTGAGCTGGTAGCGGGTACCCGTGTGTATCCGGTCAGTTCGTCGCCGGGCTCGTAAGTGTTTATTTTCCGTTTGCGTTCGCATTTACCATGTCCCCAAACGTCGAGGGCCGAGACCGTACCATAGCCCCTATTCACATTATCATATAGTCCGAGCTCAGAGCTTGTTTTTGGACACGTTCTACGACACTTACGACCCGTTCCGCTTTACGTCTCCGCGCGCGCAGCCACTGTCTCTACTCGACGCCTCTATACATCTACATTCACACACACACACTCTCTCTCTCCCTCTCTCTCTCTCCCGGTCACCCCCTGCGACACCTCTGGCGGACTCACCCTCATCTTCGACCAGCCCACAGCTGGTCGAGTTCATCAGTGCTTGTTGGCAACGTGCCCACGATAGGTCAGGAGTACCCTAACCTCTCACATCATACTATTAGTAACGAGATAATTTTCACGCGGAATGACCACAAGGATGTCCACCGAGGATGAGAACGGGATGTACTCATAGTCAAGTTGTGATTATTCCAAAGGGAAGACCGTACAGTATGGAAGATAGGATAGATGAATAAGTTATAGTGCGTGGAACCAGGGTCCGCCTCTATCGCTGCAGTGCTTTCAAGAACTGCTCCACGGTATTCGTCCAGTCGACGTTATCTCCGTTGCCCAAAGCCCTGACCTTCTGCAGACGCTTGAGGCCCGTATTGACGCGCTTCGGTTTCGATGTCGCCGCAGGTGTCACGCCCTTGTACGACTGTGCAAGCCTCCTGATCTCGTCCAGGTCAGAGGTCGCTTGCGCCCGGAGCCACGACGCGCTCTGTGCACGGTGCATCAGACAGTCGGGCGGGCTGTATCCAAAGAGGCTGCTCCCGCAGTCCAGTTCGTCGTTCTCCACCATCGGCTCGCCTCCAGGCCAGAGCGAGCCCCCGTGCGTCTTCTCGAGCGTCTGTAAGATGTCGAGGCTTTCTCCAGGAGGGATCGGGTTCGGTTGCGACGGCGTAACGCAAGGCATGTCAACCTCCTTACGGAGTACACGGTCCACGTCCACAGAAGAGAAGAATGCGACGCCCTGTGGGAGATCGTCCATGCCGAGCTTGAATGCGAAGTAACTGCGCGTCCAGAGGTTCGCAATCTGGAGGGCGAGCGCGGCTCGGTACCGGTCTTCCTCTTTGACGAGGTAGCGCAACTCGTCGTGGACGGAGATGAGGTAGCGCGCCTGAATGTTGTATTTGGCGATAAGATGTTCCATGGAGACAATGAGCAAGTGCAGGTAGTCCACACCCGAAGACTGCACGACCCAGTTGATGCGCGACGGCATATAGTCGGAGCCGAACTTGGCCGGGAGGTATTCCTTCGAGAGCGCGTACGTAATGCCACACCCGAGCGCGGGCGTCTGAGGCCTGTCGGAGAGCGCAATCTCCTCGAGCTTGTTGAAGACGAAACTCTCGGTCCCTCCGTACCAGAACTTGCGCCCGAAAAGGTGCGTGCCATGCGTGTTCTTGCCCTTCGTCGATGCATACAGGTTCTCCGCAAGCTTCTGCGCCTGCTCTGGCAGCATGCCTGCATTCGACTGTAGGAGCAACAGCACCGCGTGACGCATGCCCGCGCCGTAAATGCGCGAGTAGTTGAAGACCTTCGCCTGGTCGCGCGAGATGCCGAGGATGCTCGCAGTCTTCGAGTGCAGGTCCGTACCTGCTGCTTTGGTGCCCTCGAGCGTCATCCACCCGATGGCGGTAGCTCCGTGCAGCCCGAACTGCGCGTCGCCCATGACACTCGAGATCCAGAGCTCCTCCGAGTCCACATCGGCGCCGACGAGCGCATACCCAGGCGGCGCGCGCACCATCGCCTTCAGCTCTGACCCAACCCGGTTTTTCTTCGCGTTACTCGCCGTCAACCACGTCTTCTCGATCGCTCGTCGCGTCACAGTACCCATCGTGATCACCTGCGGGAGGATGATGCCCCACTTGCGGTCCGGCTCGGGTGGGCGCTCGACGCCGACGTCGAGCTTGTCGTCCTGCCAGACGACCATCTGCTTCGTCACACGGTCGCGCGCAGAGATCCAATAGCTGCACTGCGCGTTCATGTCGAGCGCGCCCTTGGCCTCCTCGAACGGACTCGCGAGCGTCCCGTCCTGCGCGTACTTCATGAAGGTTTTGCTCAGCGGACTGCCGACGTTCGCCTTCTCGCCGTCCTTGTGCGGGAGCTTGTAGAACGTGTACCCGTCCTGAGCTACCATATTGTGCAGTGTGGCGTCGGCGGGGTCTTCGAACTTGAGCGGGCTGGCGCGCGTCTGGAAGTCACTAGCATCTCGGGGCACGCGGAACGTCCACCCGTGTTCGCGCGAGTGAAAGAGCGGCCAGCCTTGCCAGGAGAGACGCAGGAGGAGGGGCGCGATCCGGTTGCGTACGGTCAGATCCAGTGTGCCTGGGTTACGATCCTTCTTGGGCTTCGCGAGTTCCCAGTACCACTTCGGCCAGAGCACCGGTGGAGGCTTTGGTGCAGCAGCAGCCTTGCGCCTCGAGGACGAGGTAGCCCCAGCGGTACGAGGAGAGGCCTTGGCGAGCTTCCAATCCAGCTGCCGCAACCAAGGATCTTCGGCGATCTCTTCGGCCGGCGTCTCTACCAGGATTTTAGCCAAGTCGAGGAGGGCGTGGCGGAGGCTGTCAGAACGTTCTCCTCTCGATACCGCCATCGCGAGCTCGACGTCGCTCGCGGAGAGCCGGCCGCTCTTCAGTCCGGGGACGCCGTGCGAAGGGCCGAGAATCGAGAGGACTTTCTTGCCAGCGGAAGTCGGGAGCGTGTGTACCTCTCCGTTGACGAGGTAGTGCCATCCACGCGAGGGAGCGTGCTGGAGCGGATGGCCGTCGTAGCTGAGCCGAAGGAGCAGCGGGAGGATCTTGCTCACAACGGAGACGTTAAACGGATCGAGGATGACGTCCCTGTACCACGCAGGTACTGGTCCCTCCGTTGTGATAGGCTCCGAAGGCGCAGCATCGTCCCCCGCAGGCGTATCGGCGAGTGTCTGCAGCAACATTGAGCGACTGCAAGCAGCGAAATGTGAGAGCTACTGACCTCTGAGGCCAGCACTCCTCTCGACTTGCCGGCGACCTTGGGTGTCCAATCTAGCTGGCTCAGCCAAACGTCGTCTTTCCACTTGTCGCCCTCCATCTGGTCCTTCGCCTCGTGCGCGAGGTCGATGAGCCGCCTCTTGACCTTGTCTTCGAGCTCCTTGTACGTCCGCTCTGCGTTCTCGAGGTATCGTTCCCACTCCTCGTTCACGGTGAGGAGACTAGAGCCCATGGTCAAGACACCGGCGAACGACACCGGACTCGGGCAGGCGGTCAGAAACGCAGGCAGCGTCTTTGCGAAGACTGCGTGCGTCACCGCAACATCCGTCGAGCAGTAGTCCAGGTAGTTGTGAATGCCGTCCCGTATCTCCTCCGGAGTCGCCGTCATGAAGTCGTTGCGCACGTCCTTGTCCATGGCGATATCGCAGTGCAGCTGCGCGACGTCCGCGAGGGAGTTCGCGGACGTCAGGTCCTCCCAGCGCTTCTCGGTGAACTCTTCCTCCGCCTCAGGCGCGACGGCCGCCGCCTGCAGCGACGGGAGGCTCTCCTCCATCTCACGCATCACGCGCTCCAGATCGGCTCGCGCCGCGGCATCCGTCTCCTTCCGGAGCCGCTCCTCCGCCTCCCGCAGCAGCTCGTACACCGTCTCAATCGCTTCGTCGCGCTGCTCCTGCGCCTTCTCCTTGGACTTGCGGTACTTCATCCACGCGGGGCGCTGGTGGGACGAGATGCCCTTCACCGCGACGTGCAGCGCCATCGTGTCGATGAAGCGCGTCTGCGTCGCGTTGATGTTGTACTCCTCCGAGACGCGTCCGCGGTCGTACGAGACGTTGTGTCCTACGACCACTCGCGGGACGGTAGGGTTCCCGAGGGGAACGAGCTGCCGCGGATCAGAGGACTCGCCGAGCAGCCAGGGCGATATCCACGAGTACCACGCGTTCTTGGACACCGCGCACGCCATGACCGCGTACGGACTGTACTCCGGCATCGTCTCGACGTCAAAGACCAGCATCTCCTCCGGCGTCCCCTCGAACTCCGGGGACTCGACGTGCTCGCTGTAGCTCGATCCATCCGGCATGAAGGAATAGCGCGTCCATCCGGCCTGGATGTGCCAGTTGTCCGGCTTTGGGGGCAGTTGCGCCGCGGCCAGGTCCTGCGCGAGCGTGAGCCACGGCTGCGCGGCGGTCGAACCGATCCGGTAGAAATGCTCGTCGAGGGTCCGTCCTTGCAGTGGGGGGAGCGTGAAGGCGATGTCAGGGAGGACGGACCCCTGACTGGGGTCGAGTCCGTGCGACTTGAGGTGGTCCTGCGCGATGCGGACGAAGGCCTTGGGCGGGGCGGGGAACGAGACGTTGCGGAAGATCTGCCCGTGAAGCTCGCGGGACAGCATCTGCACGCCGACTTCATTACGCTTAGGACCTGGATTGTCTGACCGGTCAGCCATCACAGCTCACGAGGAACAGTCAGATTGCGCACCGGAGATGACGGTTGCCTGCTGGTGCTGCTGCACCTGCACGTGTTCTTCATCTCTCTCGGGCTTCTTCCTCTTCTCAGGCGTGCGGGCGCCCGGCTTGACTTGCAGAGGTTTTCGCTGAAGCACAGCAGTGGTGGCAGCTGCGGAGGCAGAGACATGCAGGGACCGAGACACAGGAGCAGCTTGGAGTTTTCGCAGCATCTGCAGACCGCAGACATTCGGCTGAGAACGAGAGATTTTGAGGAGAACCAGTATGCCCGAGATACAGCAGGTCCTGAGAGCGGTATGCGAGGTCGCAGAGGGCGTCGAGGTCGAGTGTAAATACTGGTCAGCGTTGCCGGTGGGCTCAACGCTGCTCGCAGTGCTCGGCGGCTGAGGCAAAGTCCGCCAGCGCCTAATCGGGAGGAGTGCGCAAGCGCTTAGCCTTATGTTTGCCTCTGTCTTTTCTCCTGCCGTCGTCGTCGACGGCGAAGTCGGATTGCTCGTGGTCTCGCTGCTCGTTGTCTCCCATCGGAGCCTGTACTCCGAATGCGGGGCACGGCTTCTCTATTGTCCTCAATCTCTCTCATTTTTTCCTCTGTCTTCTCGCCAAATGCGACTTGACCGAAGCACGACGGCGGATGTTGGCCTCGCCCAGGCGCGACGCTCTCTCCATGCACGGCGGGACGCCATCAACGCTTCGGGAAGCCAGAATCACACCGCCGAGGCTGCGCCGTGGCGTGCCGGTGGACAATGGCGGGGCGGGCGGGACATGCGGGAGACCAGGATTGATCGGCGACGGGAGGGCGGCCTGCCAATCCAGGTAGCCCGACCACAATTGTGCGGTACGCGTCGTATTTTCGTCTGCACTCTGTCACACACGCCGCCCACTTTCGAGCGGAGATGTACACGAGGACAGGGCGTAGGGCGGGGTCTTACCAAAAGGGGAAGCTTCGGGTGTCGGTCATTGTGCCATATTAGGGAAGAGGCGTCGGGCAATGCGCACCGTTCGCCCATTAAGGTAAGTGGCGGATAGGCGCTGGGGACTTTGACGGGCGCATGATGGCGATAAGCCTGCTTCCATCACGGAGCCGCGGGGCGCGCCCCGTATGACTCGACTTCCCGACGCCCGACGCGTCGGTATGGGCCCACGGGGGCGGGATGCACCCGCGGCGGGTCGACTCATTTAAGCCCGTAAAGGTCGAGCGACATGGTCCTCCAAGCGAACTCCGCCCGCCCTCTCCCGCCGAGTCACTCGTAACGCCCCCCGAGCCTTACCACCGTTGCCGACCATCCCCGCCGCGCTCAGAGCACCCCACACTCAGCGACCCGTCCGAACGCCGATCATGTATGTCCGCACGCCGAGCACCGGAGGCAGCCAGTTGTCTAGTGTCTCCGACGCGCCGTCGACGCCCTCGCAGGCGCCCAGATCGCTCAAGTACGACGGTTTTCCTTCCACACCTCGCACTCCGGCCACGCCACTAAGTCCGTACACGCCCGGGAGCCCCGGACACTATGCCCCGTTTGCGCCGCCGCTCTACGGAGGCAATCACAACGTAGCCCGTACGTCGGCGTGACCCGCTTATTGTGTGACTGGGAATCCTCGAGCTCCGCCAGATGCTGAGATTCGCCCCTTCTTTCCTCCGCAGACGGTCTGATGACTCCGCCGGACAGCCCGGACAAGATCGGGCGCGGACAGAGCGACTTCCACTCAATGCTTGACGCGAGGACAAACCCAGTCTCGTTTGATCTGAGGACAGGCATGCTGCTGCACGCTCAAACCGCAAACCAGCCCGCTATCAACCACTCCGTCAACCGCATGGTGATCTCCATCGGAGGCTTCTTCGACGTCGAGATTGTCTCGCGCTCCGTACCGACCATGGGCGAGCTGATGCAGAAACTCGCCCAGGCTATGTGCGTGCCCACCCATCCGCGCGCCCCAGGGGCGAGCAGGGCATCGCTCCTCGGCAGCAAATGCTTCTTTGCAGGCCTCACCTTGCGCTCACTCGAGCGCGGTACGGCCGTGTGCATGCTTCACTTGCGCAACGGGCGTTGAGACCCGCTGTACAAGGCCGACTTCGCCTGAGGTGTGAACGACGATACAGCTGCCAAGATTGCGCTTCAAGGCCAAGCAAACTCACCTCGACTCAGCAAGACGCTGCGGACCACCCTTGTCCTGGTGACAGATCCGCGCATCATAGGACAATCCGACGGTCTCCAGCACGCTGGCCGTGCGCATATAGGCCGCACACAAGCATGACACGAACTGTACTCTAGTTGTAGCATTCCTCTCGCGTCTTGTAGATCCGTAGTAAATTATTCTGTCGTTTGCTCTGCTTCCCCCCTCCGAGTCCCCCTCATACGTCCCCACATCCTCTCCTTTACGTTGTCTCTCCTACAGTCGATAGTCATCCCCACTCGTAGTACTCATTCATGCCTCTGTTGTCGCCGCTCACGAATTCTCCACGCCGCAAATGAATATGATTGCAGTGCACGTGCCAGGTCTCCCGAATACATGGACGTGCTCGCGGTACGCTTTCTCGGCGCTTACCCGTTACTTGAACCTGAACGACGTCCTTCGCCTCCAAGCCCCGTCCCGCCGTGCTCTAGTCCCCTAACTCTCCTGTCCGCCGACAGACGCATCTTTGGACTTGCGGATACTGAATCTTCGAGCCTCGGTCACTCTACAAACAGTCATGGTCATGAAGCTCGCTGTGGTGTTCTCTCTGGTCGCGCTCGGTCTCGGTCGCAGCACTCTACCTGGTGGACGTCTGGACGGTGCTGAGCTATCTAGCTCGTCTCATAGGGCTCCCTCTCTGCTGGCTCGTGGCTTTGTCTCTACTGAAGCATTCTCTGAGCCAAGCAAAGCTTCATCGTACACCTCGGGACGACTCGGCAGCCAACAACGCCAGAAACGCCAATCTCAAAGCACCCCAGCAGACGTCCGCCCCACCCCTGAGCCGACAGGAGCATCATCAGCATCGACCACGGTGCACATCATCGACGAACACGACTTTGCGCTGCTCCTCCCTGACCGGCCTGGCGGTGCGTCCCGCTGGCTATATGCGCGCATATTTGTAGCTTAGCAGCACCTTCCACGCGTCCGACGCGTACAGAACTCATCTCGGATGCTGAGAGCGACGGCGTGGCATACTGCATGCCCGACACTGACAGCACGGATGCGACCTGCTTGAGACGCGTCCAGGACGGGTTCATTCGCGCGGCTGCGGTGACCACGTCTGATGATGGCGCATACATCCAGGTGAGACTCTCGATAAATTGGTTTCGTTCCCAAGGACGCATGTTTGCGCAACATGATGTGCGTGTCCCGGACGAACACGTCGGATAATTGTCTGAAGTGACAGTTGCATGCTAAGCGCTCGTTACCTGCCTCAAGGGGCATCGCGGGCGACGCCCAGCAGGCGGTCATCATGATCCTGGGCGCGATACACATTCCCCTCTTTTGTCAAATGACTGTATGTGCACGCATGAAAATCGTTATGGACGCGCGCAGATCCTCGCGCAAGTTTGGCTCTACAGGCGCATACATGCACCTCGCGAGCCGCCGCGCTGTGCTGCGACTCCCGCTCGTGCTGCATTGTGGCCGTGCATTCCTAGAGCTCTAGACCGGTGTCGAAGGATGACGAGATTGCTGCAGTCTCCGGCGCTCTTCGGGGAGGGACAGACAGGGCGATGTCTCTTCCCAAAGCGCGACCGGATCTGGGACGGATAGCGCCACAGACTTCCCTCAGTCGATTCGCGCTATGGTGACTCGCCTAGCTATGCACGCCATCGTAGAGACGCGGTCCGGGTCGCAAGAGGGACGGGCATGAGCCCTGCTCTTTCGGCGGTGAGACGGCCGCTATTGGCGATGCGAATGCGACTTACTGACCGGCGTTCCCGGTGAGCCGTGTCCAGAGCATGTCCTCGTCCCCCGCTTCGTGCCCCAGTCGTAAGAATAGCGAGCTAGCGTCTGGGCCTGCAGGTCTGGAATCCACGTCGTAAAATGCGGCAAACAGGTCTCTCGGAGGGCCATGCCAGCCCCGACGAAGTGGCTTTACGGAGAGCTCATTGACCCCGCTAAGCCATGACTACACACCCGCATGAGTTGGGGTGTTGGAGCGTTTGGCAGCGCATCATGCCCAAAAGTGCTTCTCAGAGGGCCTAGAAAGGAGCGAAAGCCTATGCTCTCCTCTGTGCCATCACGGCATACGGTGTTCGCCCCGAGAATGTCCTTGTGCGGGCACGTCCACCATGTCACCTGGCGTCAGACGATGTTGTATGAAGTAAACTGATCCTATCCAATGCCCAGGTGACAGGCTGTCTAGACGTGAGCAAGTCTATGCTCGACGCCTCGGATAGCGGAGGCCAGTTCGATGTCCGCTTCCCGAACGGTGCACAATGCACGTTTGGTGGATATGGCGCGAGCTTCATTCAACTGTACGTCCATCTTGTCTTCCTTTGGGTCTCGCCCCTGCCTCCCCTGT
The DNA here is from genome assembly GCA_022385805.1 of Pilatotrama ljubarskyi. Classification (NCBI taxonomy): domain Eukaryota; kingdom Fungi; phylum Basidiomycota; class Agaricomycetes; order Polyporales; family Polyporaceae; genus Pilatotrama; species Pilatotrama ljubarskyi. Next base: position 221,465 of record MU277715.1, on the reverse strand, counting down.
TCTCGACATTGTTGGCCGCCTTTCCGACGAATTATTCTCGTAATTCCTCTCCACGGCAGTACCGTGCTTTCCGCTACCCGAGCTGGATCTTGCGTGCGATTCGCGAAGTGCTGCCCCACACGTGTATCTCGCGATTCCGATTCCTCGGGCGACCGGCTCGAAGGTATTGGCTAACCAATGGCAACGGCTCTATGCCACTCGTCCCGCACCCGGCATGACGCTTTTCCTCCCTTCTACCGCCGATCAACGACGAATACCTGACGCTGCATAACTTCACCACGCAGTGTCGAGCCTGCCGCGAACCGCTTCTGCCTGCGCTGTTGCAGGTCGCAAGACGACCAGATCAACTGCAACTCGCACCAGGACCGTGCCGGGTGCCAGGCCGCCATCCCCGGGACGTACGACTTCCCCTCTCTTGGCGTCACATGCGAAGAGTGAAGGACTGCGCGCGCCGCGACCGCGTGGGCGGGACACTAGCGGCTCTCGGGAGCGGCAGGGTCCAGGTCGGGGGTCGCTCGCGTACGTGGCCGGCGGTGGATGCGCTCCCCGGTGGTAGCGCGCATTATGTCCGGTTGTGGGTGCAGGATTGGCGGGGTGCGTTTGGGTGTTTTCGGATGAAAGGGATGTCCCCTTGAACGTCGTGCGGATCATGGTGCCCCGGGCTGGTCCCGTGGACATCTGATGCTGGCATATCGGACTGCGCGTTCAGAACACTGTCGTTCCTGGCCCTGTAAGTGGTTTTGCCACAACACTATGTCGACCCTCGTTAGCCTTATGCAGTACAGCTGTACAGCGGGTTCCTTATGTCGTCTTGTACCCTCGAATTGTATCAATAGTCCAGGCTTCAGAAAACGTGGATCACTGCACCCCTATACTTGTCCCGCGGAACGATCCCTTCTGCTTCTCAACAAGACATCCGGAACTTGCAGCTGTGACTCGAGCGACGTCGACACTGTCGTATCTCGCAGGTTCGGACCTTCCATGGCATGGGGAACATGATGCATGAATTGCGGTATGGTATCAAAATGCGCACGACGCTGCGTGGTGGTATGGGAGAACATGAAGGCTATAAACACACTACGAAGTGGGCGCAATACCGAGCGAACAGCTACTGTGTACGTTAGACCGTCCACGTCGTAAGAGATGATGGGGGATGCGAGGGGATGCGTGAATAATGTACAAATGAGTCATAAAGATCATCGAGTCGTAGCGGTCATGATCAAGAGACGCGGCCGTGAAGAGGAAAGCGACAAGTCGACAGCAAGAAAGCAGAGCACTGGATGAGGGGTGGGGAGGCTCCGCCGGTCTCAGACCGGCGCGCCGGGCGTACCGCACGAGGCGGCATCGTCGCACAAAAACAATACACCTACCGAAACCCGGCGAGAAAGTCCATAACGTGTCCGTATATCATCAACCGTCATTCGCCACACGCGCGAAGTCGTCGGAGTCGGAGTGAGAGTCGAAGTCGAAGCGCAGGCCTGCGTCTGCGCTTGCGAGTGGGCCGCGCGGCCCGCTTCGAAACCCCCTGGGTGAGCTGGTAGCTCCCGCTTACGCCCTGCCGAAGCAAAGCTTGCCAGCTCCACCGTGGCCGGCGGCTTTGTCGACCTCGACGCCGATCAGCCAGGTCTTCTCGCCGAGCCAGTCGATGCGGCGCACGCCGCCCTCCCAGCCGCCGCCCATGCGGGTGCAGCGCCGCTCGTACGCGCGCGTCACCTTCTGCTGCGCCTTGCTGCCATGGCCGAGCGCCTCCCACTCCTCAGGGGTGATGGGCACCATGAGCGTGGTGTGGACGGCGTAGAGGACGTCGAGGTTCGTGATCGAATTGCTCGAGACCGTGTCGCTGCCGCTCGTACTCGGCCGGCGGGAGGAGCTCGACGGTGGACCGACGGTGAAGCGAGGCCGACGCGAACTCGAGCTGGCACTCGCCGAAGAGCCGTGGTGCGAGGCCATGACGATGACCGGCCAAGGGAACTTGTGCGAGTGCAGGACAATGCGGGCTCCAGCGGGAGTGGGCGGGTCCGTCGCGGGCTCGGAGAGAATCGCCGGAGGAATCGCCGAGCGCGTCGCGCGATCGAGGACGGTGCGTGCTGAAGGAGTGAAGCTCACGTCGTACAGGATCGGCGCGGGGTGCGCGCGCGTGTGCGCGAAGAGCGGGTGCATGTGGAGGGTCGTGCTGCGCGTCTGCTGGTAGAGCGAGGACTGCGACGACGAGCGTCCACGCGAGCCGTCTGCATGGGGGAGGGGTGTCAGTTAAGCTGCAGCTTCCCAGGTTGGTCGGAACGTACATGACGAGCTGCTCCCGGCGGTGCCAGTAGGGTGCCAGGTGTGGTTCTGGCGGAGAGGGGGACGCGAATGGCCATAGTGGCCGGCGTCGGAGCTGGATGACCGCGGAGCGCTCTGGTACAGCGAAGAGCTCGAGTTCGAACGCGAACTCGCAGGAGTCGTGTATGACACGGAGGGCGTGTACAGAGCGGTCCGAGCTGTAACACATCACAACGGTTGTTAGCGCATGCTCCGCGAGTGGTGATGGAGTTGTGAAGATACATACGGGTCTCTGGAGTCTTGTAGCTGGCACGGCGTGCAGCGTGAGGACGGGGTTCATGCGTGGGCTGTGCTGCAGAAGGCCGTTTGCCGTAGCCGTAGACCGTCCGCGTGTCCGTGCCGGAGGTGTGACGCAGAGGGGAGGGGGCGGACGTCGTATGGCTGTAGCTGCGCTGCATCTGTGCTGAAGCCAGTCCTGCCCGCGAGCCCGCGGCGCTCGGAGTGGCATAGATGGGGGCGGGGGTAGAGTTGGAGCGGCTCTGGGACTTGGAGGATGAACTGCCACCGAAGAGACTGCGGAAGTACGAGGGCATGTTGGCTGGCAAAGAGGTGCAAGTTGACGTTGGATGGGAGTGAAGACCGAGGTAGCACCGGAAGGATGGGAGGCGAGAGAGACACTCAAATATACACAGCGAACAAGGTTGACTGACAGTCGTGAACTTGGGGCGGGCAACAGATACCGAACCAGCGTAAGACCTAGCACCGGACAATGATGCTGAGGAGACGAGAGATGGTTGCGACGCCGGGGCTGCGCCTTTTATACAGTTGGCACAGGAGTGACACTGGTCGGTTGCTGGAGGAGCACCGAACAGGACTTGTGGCAACCGGAGATCTAGACTGTCGGTCTTCCGCGAGCGATGATCAGAGGTACCGCCCCAATTATGCAAGATCGTGCGCGCCGTAAAGATCAGGCTTCGACGCCAGCAGCGTATCAGACGCGGGAGGGAGGAGATATGTATAATTGCCGCGCAGCCCGCAGGAATCCAGGGGGCCTGCACGTCGCAAAGTCCGTAATTCGAGAGTGGGAACCGCTCGCCTCTTCCCCGCGCGCACACCGCCAGCCAATCAGCGCGCCGCGAATATCTGCTTTTCGACATATTCCTGAGGTAAACCAGACATGTTGACCGGCGCCCACGACTCCCCCACTCGTTCTCGGGTTGGGCCCTCGTTTCTGGAACGCCCGTCCCACCGCGTGGAGGAGGCGTGTTCGCCTTTTAGGGCAGGCGCGACAAGCGCGTTTGCCCTTTGCAGCGTTTTGCCGACGCAAGCGGCGGCACTGGACGCATGCTGTCCCGAGGCTGAAATAATATGAGCTGGTCTGCAGACCGCACTAGACTGCCACCCCAATGCCACTCTCGGGCGCCACCGCAGACACAAGCCCTCTCTCTGCGTCGCGTCTCGAGCCTTGCGCACTGATAAGGGGCGCAGCAAGGAGGAGTTTGGCAGCAGAAGAGCTTGGGAAAGGGCACGGACGATCTGCGCTCTGCACTTCTCGGGAACGATGCACTCTCGCGACCGCTCTGGCACTGGCATTGGCCACGGTCGGCTCAGAGCTGCTGACGCGGGGGCGGCGCCTGGAGCGCCGCCTTGAGAGCGACACGACACCATCGGACGTACGAGCTTCCCCGGAGGAGGATCGGGGCCCAGTCGGCTGCGATGGATATGCCATAACGAGGCGGGCATGGGGGCCCAGGCCACGGAGTGCGAACCCTCGAATCGGGCATGAGGAGACGAGATGCAGATTCAGATGCCGTACATACGCGAGATGGCTGAGATCTGTCCTCACCGCACGGTAGGAAGTCCTGTCTGCCATACGTTGTCACGTACATGATTCCGCCGGTAAATGCCAGCGAGAGCCCTGGGGTGCACTGGATCGCACGCGCCTGCGGCCGCGCAGGCTGCCTGTGGCCGATAGCGTTCCCTTCACAAGACGATAGACGTTTGCAGTAGGGTTTCTCGCACGAAGCGTGATGAGACGAGAAGCGTGCCTTCTGTCTCGGTGCGAGGGGCACGCGCTGGCGGAAGGCTGCATGTGTCAAGAACCCGAAAGCACCCCGGGTGCGAGGCGACGTACGCGACATACGTAGCGCAGAGGCTAGACCACGGACCCGCTTTGCAGCGGCGGGCGGCGCGGACAGTGGCGGGCACTGCGACAGCGCCCCATGCGCGTCCCGGGTACGGAAATGACCTCACTCGAGGTGGATCGTCCTCCCATGCGTTCTCCTAGAAGCCCGAAGCAGTGTGGGCGACGTCAGACGGGGAGCGCGAACCTTGGACACCGTGCTTCAGTGACAGCATGCTCCAGCGCCGGACTCCTCGGGGGGATCCTAGGTGCGATCGTGCGCTCTGACATTGGCGGAAAGAGTTTGGTGTGGCTGAACGAAGAGACACGCTGCTACAATGGTGCTCCGCGAGCTGTACCAGACTCAATGATTACGACAACGTCCGGACTCTGAGAAGTGTCACAGAGTCCGATGGCAGGCGGGACGGAAGAAGGTTTTCTCAGCATCAACCCCGAGAGAACACTGGGTGGGCGTCTGCGCGATAACGATGTACTGTACTTCCCAGACGTTAGGCGATGTCCCCTGTCCCCTGGCCTCCGTCGCATCGCCTATATGGGCGCTTGTCCCCATGTCCCCGGCCACCCATCGCCTAGGCCTCCCCTACCGGATTTGGTAATTCTGTCGGGTAACGGGCGCCTATGGGCGCCTATGGTGTCCTGAGCCAATCGTATCGCCTGTGTCCCCATGTCCCCGGGCACTCATCGCCTAGTCTCCCCCTTCCCACGCCCTAATCTAGGGTTACATCGCTTCGCCTAACGTCTGGGAAGTACAGTACGTCGCAGGGAGAGCTTGACAAGACGCACCTGAAAAGCACTGCAGCGCATACCAGCTGCAGCCATGCGTCAGAGATTGGATGGGTGCACGCTCGAGTGTCACCAAGTATAGCGAGGACGATCAGCCACAATCTCAGAGTATTGAAAGATGCGTGCCTCAGAAGCCCCTGAGCTTGGTAACCGAATCAATAGGCCCGGCCTTCGATGAAGAGAGGAGCGGCCGGTGGGGCAGATTCATTTTGCCACAGTCGGACATCGTAGTCTGTTCGTCTCATTCCATAGCCTGAAGCGTATAGCTTGTCGATGAACATTGACCGCACGAATGCAGGGCCGTCAGAGGCACGTCATAAACAGCGAACAAAGACAACTGCTTACCACGTAACGATGTCAATGAACGTGCGTACCACTCAGAGCGCAGCGAAACATGTTCCTATGGCGTCAATTGCGATAAGTCGCTATCCGCCGTGTATGCCTTGTCCGATGCGTGCCTCGCTGCTTGGTGGCTGGTGGGCACAGGGCGCGGAGAGACGCCTCACCGCGCGGCCTCTATCATTCCCGTTTGCCACTATCGAGAGAAGTATGAGCATATCCGAGCCTCAAACGTGCTTGTCTGAAAATACCTCGCCATGAGTCGTGGCTACCGTCGCTCGTGGTTCGAGTCTCGCCTTCAACCAGCCTCGCCGGGGACCACTACCTCACCTCTGCCATCAAGACACCGATGGGACAATACATCCCACAACGGCGGCGACCGTTGGGTTCGCCGTTCAACTCTGAGCTAGGTGCGTGTCCGTAGAGCAGGAGCTCCGAACCTCCGCTTACCAACAGTTGAGAATGTCGCGTGCAGGTTTTGAGTGAAGACGTTGCTGCTCGTATGCAATAGGAAGTCATGTCGCTGCGGTACCTTGTTGCGCTCGTGAGGCGGCCCGGCGCGGTGGGAATTCAGCGAGCGGTAAGTGCTCAGGTGTGTCTGAACCGTTGCACACTTTACGGTCCTATTACCCTCCTGATGTAGTTTGGGCCACTCTCCAGAGCATTAGCACATATGAAGGCATTGGCCACAAAACGTGGGAGTGGCGTGACCCTAGGAATCAGTTCAGCACTCTTCAGGTATAGTCCACTACGAAGACCCTGACAGATGAGAAGGCTTACGCCTTATACTCCTAATCCGATGCCTGGGAGCAATGTGCTTCTCGAACGTGAACTCTGCTGCTCCTGACAGGGTCCTGGAGAGCCAGCTCAGCCGCGAGGGGGCATGACTCGATGCTGAAGACCAGTCGAGCTCGGCTCAGAGAGTTCGGTGGCAGCAAGGCAGCCTTTCAGCATACATTCGGGAGACACGGCGTGTCGCACATGATGAGACGATCATCGCTTTTTGGAGATTTGCGTTCGTCCACGACCAGATCCCGGAGGGAGGTATCTCAAGTCATGCGCTGCCCTCGAATCGAGTATCACATGAGCACCCATTGTCGCGTGAACAGCTACATAGCACGCACCGGACACGACTATATGCGCATGCTGCGAGCTTCAGGAGCCCATGGCGGGCTGAGCACTAGGAGTGTATGCGCCAAGGACTCACATTTTGCGCATCGGACGCTGTTGACGCTTCGCACATGGCTGCGTCATGACTATATGCTTGAGATGCGGGTAATATGCCGAAATTATGCTGCATTACCGACGCAGAATGTGCATATACAAAGGCGGGGTGGTACGACAGGAGCGTAGAACGTAGCTCGACGGAGGATGCTCACTACGTCGTTGCCGGTCTCCCGCATCCTTTACGATGCTCTCTTGAACTCTCGATGCAGCGAGCCTCTCACCATCTCCTTCGACCATCACGGCCTTCGGACGACATAGGTCAGAGCCAAGCAATGCAGCCAAAAAGGTTACCGATCGTCCGACCGAGGGCCAACAGGAGTCAAGACTACGAGATCAAGGGCCAGGACCACCGCACAGCGAGGACGACGCGCAAGACGGCGTTGAGCATGGAGAGGACGGTGGTGGTTGCGGTCGAGGCGGACGAGCGCTGGACGCTGGCTATCTCCGCGGTGTGCCCGAGCGGCTGGAATGTGCTACGGCCCTGCTGAGCTTGTGCTGTCTAGACCGACGAGCTCGTCTGGTCCAGACTCGGCCATGGCTGCACTCGCTCCCATCCCCCTTCGCAGCGCAGTCTCTCTGCTGCTCCTCCCACTCTCAGTCGCCCCGACGGACACTCCGCGACGGCTCCTGCGTGGTCTGGGATCTCCATCTCCTGCCTCCTCTGCACTCTGAAGGTGGGTCGTGTGCCGATTGATACAGAAAGTGGCAGGATTGACCGCACCAGCAGCGCACGTCGGCCAATCCAGATTGTCAGTCTCGTCGACTCCTCCACACAGTCTAGGAACACCATCCTCCCGTTGTCCAGCTTCTAAACGTGAGTCGTGTTCCGATGGACGCGTAAGGTGGCAAGCTCTGACCGCACCAATAGCGCAGATAACCCAGTCAATCCGAGGGTGCTACGCCCATGGGGCGCTACACTATTCGCGATATCATCGCAGAGCTAAACCGACAGGCCGCTGAACACCAGGTCCATCGCCTGCTCCTCATCAAGCGTATCACGGCCGACCCCACGTACCAGGCAAGTGAGTTGGACTTCTCTGCAAAGTAGTATGTAACAGTCCTCTCCTCGCCCAGCGCGAGATCAAGCGTATTCAACGCACTCATGGCTCCGACATCTTCCATAGCACCCCCGATAGCTGGCGCGTCGTCCATGAACCGTCCTCGGACGCGGACAGCCCGCACTTCAGTCCCTCGGTCAGCGCGCTCATGAATGAGGTCCATATGAACGAACACTCGCTCTCATGCATTCGAGCAAAGATAGAAGCCCTCTCAACATACCTAGTCCCCGCCTTTCGTCTGCCGCCGGAGGTTCTTGTGCTCATCTTCAAAGCAGGCGGTCGCATGCCCCACGACGGTCCTGTCACCGAGTCTTCAATACCGAGGCCATTCCCGCTCGTCGTCGCCTCGGTATCACGACAATGGCGCGAGATAGCCATAGGCACACCCGATCTCTGGACAAACATCGTGATCAAGCACCCTCGTCCATACGGTTGGGTTCCGCTTTGCTTACAGCGCTCGTGCGGACACCCCGTAAACATCACGATCGACTGTCGATCGACAAGCTTGCTCACCGCTCCCATGGTGGACAGCATAATGTCCATGCTGATGCCCCACGTTCACCGATGGCGACGCTTTGCGCTCATGACCTCCGATCCAGCAGTAGTCTACACCATTGGCCGACGGCTCGCCGACGCGTCGGCACCGCAGCTGCGGCACCTCCAGCTCTCCCTGAGCGGCTCGTCAGGGAATCAAGAAGTCGTCCTGCACGACATCCTCCAGGGCGGCGCTGAGGCGCTCTCCTCCGTGCGCTTCGACTCGCTCGCGACGCCGTGGGGATCTCCTCCACTCGTGAACCTTACGACCCTCGACCTGCGCTGGCTCTGGCTCCGCACGCGGCTGCAGTACGACCAGTTCCGGGACATGCTCGCCGCGTCGCCGCGCCTGCGCGCGCTCATCCTCCGCGGCACGTACATCCACCTGCACTCGGGGCGCACGTACCCGCCGCTGGCGATCCCGACGCTACGCTACCTCGAGCTCTCGGGCGACAACGTGTGCCGGATGTCGTCGCTGCTCGCGACGCCCGCGCTCGAGGAGCTCACGCTCGCGAACCTCGACGAGACCGAGTTCCGCGAGTTCGTCGACTCGCTGCCCGACGGGCGCGACGGCGGGCGCTACCCCGCCCTCCGCGCGCTCTCGCTCCTCAACGCGAGCATGTGCACGCCCACGCGCGGGTTCATGCTCGCGCTCCCGACGATCTCGCACCTCACGGTGATCAACTCCGCGACGGCCAAGTTCCTCGAGCTCTTCCGCAAGGAGCACGCGGAGGACGGGCTGCTGAGCTGGCCGCGGCTCAAGAAGCTCACGCTCGTCGACGACGTCGACTACTTCTTGCTTTACGGCGTCGTGAGGGAGCGCGCGGCACTCCACCTGCCGCTCGACCGGCTCGTGCTGAACGCACCCTTCATACATGACGCTTCCCTGGTCTCTACACTAGAGAACTTCGTAGAAGTCGATATTGTAAAAGACGTGGACCTGGACCATTGATACAGTAGCATACGTGTATTTGTAGTATCCCTTCTTTCTCTTGTTCTCTCTGATTTTACCTCTGGGCATGTGCTCGTGGTCACTTCGGAGACGTACGCGTGGCACATCGTAGGATCTCTGTGGGCTGTGTATGTACGTGTATTCTACGTCGGGTATCTCAGCAGCATGCACATTTGTACTGGATAACACCGAACACTGGTGAACCTTCTGCACAAGCTGCTGGTGGCCAAGAAAATGGTATCTTGTGCTGACAGGCCACTCATGCGCTGGTGCAGTATATTTGAGACCTCTATACAACTACAGGTCCGTGCTTGCAACAGTACAAAAGACTGGGCGAACGTCTTCAATGCAACATCAGGCTCACGATGCTGCAGCTATATCAGCTGCCCCGGCTCGGAGGCCCTGCGAAAAGCCGTGCTCTGCGATAGGGTTCAGCTCAGTACATTCTATTACAGAGGAGCGACGGCCTACCGTATTCCCATACGTTGCTGTCGCCCTTCTCCGCGACATGCTGTTGGACGCGCCGCTTCTTCCAAGGACCGACAAAGCCGATTTCCTCCATATATGCGCCCTGCCCAAGAGACGCAAACGTGTACGCGTCATCCCAGCCCTCGGTGAAGCCGTCTGCGAACCGCCAGTGCTCGTAATGGCCGGAGTATTGCTGCCAGTACCCGGAGTGCTCGCCTGCATTCTATCTCAGCCAAATGCATACAGTTGTGTGAAAGAGTAGAGTGCGCACCCAGCGCCTTGTCCCGTGCCTGGTCTCGGCGGGCGTCGCTCGCCCCATCTGCCCGAGGTGTGCCAACGTAACGCCGGAACTCGAGAGGGAACACACCCGCGTCCACGGCGTCTCGGAAAGACCACCCGGTGTCTCCCCGCGATTCCTTCTCGTACGTCCAGAAGAACCAGCCCGCGCAGTGCCGATCGAAAAGCTGCAGCTGCGCGTCGACGTAGTCCCTCTTCGCCTGACATTCGTCGCTCGCGCCATGTAGCGAGCCCGGGTTGAGCGCAGCAGACCACTCCCCGACGACCAGTGCGCCGCCGGCGCCCTCGAGCTCGCCTGCCGCGCGCGCGAACATCTGCGCCGTACTGTCATTGGTGTCCCGCAGCCGGCGCGCGTGCTCCGCAGCGGGCGTCGCAATATCCCCAGACGTGAAGCAACGATACAGGTGGTGGTCGAGCACCACGAAGGGCGTGTCGGCCGCCTTGACGAAGCCCGCGTAGTCGTCCGTCCGCCACGAGTCGCTGATGTAGAGCGGCAGATCCGGGTCGATCGCGCGGATGGCCCGAAACGCATCTCGGTACCACCTCTTCAGGGCTTCGTCCGCGGCGCCGGGCTGCGGCTCGTTTAGCAGCTCGATCCCAACGAGGTTGGGGAGAGGCGGGTCGTGTGACCGGGCGAAGCGGGTCAGATGCGCGACGAGCGCGGAGAGGACGTGGATCGTGTGCGCCATGTTCCGAGGCTCCTTGAAGAACGACGGCTCCGAGGACGTTCCGGAGTGTGCGTCCGCGTTCTGCTTACCCGGCGCGGCATGGAGATCTGCGAAGGATTGGGTATTGGCGTTAGATACCGATCGAGTACGAGGGTGTGGGGACGGGGCATCACGCACCGAATAAGACGCCGATCCCGTATCGATGTGCGGTAGCGAGTGCGCTAGTGACTCTGTTCCATGCGCCGGCGAAGACCTCATGAAGATCGGCGAAATCGGTACCTTTGAGGACTGATGGATCTGCTCCGCAGATATGGTAGTATCCGATCTGCAGGCCGCAATGGTATCAGCACAGAGTCCATAGGTCGCGGGATGATTGCAAGTGAGATATACAGTAGCCAAGTTGACCTTGACTCGGTAACGAGGGAGCAAAGTAGAGATAGCCTTACCGGAATGCGGACGGTGTTGATCCCTCTCTCCGCGAGCCATGCCCAGTCGTCCTCGACGATCCAGGTGTCCCAGTGACGTTCCAGTGTCTCCTTGGCGTTCGATCCGTTGGCAACGTCAAGATCGCTCTGCGCCGGGGCTGCGGCATTGTGGAATGGGGATTCACAGATCCATCTCTCGAGCACAAACCAAGATCCTGTAGTTAGCGCATCAGCGCAAGAAGCCTAAACACAACAATCGTTCCGAAGCTCACCTAAGTTCACTCCGCGCTGTTTGCGATAGCGGTACCAATGCCCCTGGTTCGGGAAGGGTCCGCTATCCCCTAGGGTTCCGGATGCCTGTGCGCCCGCGGGACCGGCGTCATGGGTTTGAGTCAGGGATGGGTCCTCCAGATGCTGCTTAACTTTGTTGATGAATTTTCGCATCTCCTAGGTGTCCTGATGGTAAGAGATACGAAGTGGTCCTTCCGGGGAGGCTTGGAGGCTCTGTTCTACTCCCGAGGAGCCGGCGACACGTGCGCTTGACGTCACGATGAGCGATCGTGGATGAGACAAGACTCAGGAGACTAAGAGGCCGGCACTCATGTGGACACGGGCACCCACGATGAGCGGGGCGCTGAAATATGATGTACACAGACGCCATGGTGCATGAGTCGTAGGTCAATGGTATGGGCAGGGGCCGCGAGTTCGGGACTCCGGCACGACGCACATCGCCAGTTATCGATCAGGGCAACGGCTGTTCGAAAGGGGCTCCGAGACAAGATGGCGGTCCATGTGTATCGTGGTTGGAAGGCGTCCAAACTGGGATATCCGGTCGGCGGGGAAGCCGCAGCGTGGAGGCGTTGAGGTCCCCGACCGCGAAGGCCATAGTGGGTCCGACCCTGCACGCTACCAGTCGTCAAACTCGTCGCCGCGCACGGAAAGTCAGGGAGCAGCTGCGCACCGATAAAGTGTGCACCGCGGAGTTGATGACGAAGAAGGACGTGGGTCGCTGCGGGCCTAGTCGCCACCGTCTTCGCACTAGCCTCTTCTGTCCTCCGGCCCATTTTGATGATCTCTGCGGCCGACCTCTCGCTGCTACTAGCAGACACATGGACCCATAATGGTTCTACAGAAACCGCAATTGGCAATTGAATCGAGCGAACGGGCGAGACAGGCGACGGGAAGAGCTCCATACCTGTCATTCGCCGTGCTGAGCGTTCCGTCAACGCCGCCATCCCGCTTCGCCCTCGTTTGAGCCTCTTTATGCAGCGATTGGATACAGCTGCCGGTGATCACTTCTAGGGGATGGAAGGAGCGGTCGAAGAAGAACATGCGAGGGAGATGAACGAGTTGCTCAGGGAAGAAGCGCTCAGGCTCGGCTCGGTATAGTCCGCATTGTCTGAAACTGCCGCCTATCAGATTCAGTCCACACATCGACCACCTACGAGCCGTATACAATACATCGGAGTAGGTGTGGACTCTACGGCGGATCGATGCGCACCCAGGTAGCTGTCTGCACCTGAGTCTCGCGCGAGGGGCGGCCTGTCAAGTCGAACCAAGGTCCTCGGGCGCTGCGCAGATCTGAATGATTCGACTATGTACGCACCGCAGTATTCGCAGCGCCAGTTGCGCGAATGCTTGACGCAGCGGATGAGATTCCGGGTTGCGTGGTGTAGGCGCTGCATGTCGCGATCCATCGGGAGGTACATGCGGACGACTGCGCGCTTGGCTTCCAAATAATGACATAGAAAGTGAGCAGTGCCGCGAGTGCTCGTGAATGTTTCTTCATTCTCGCCATCCGTAGCTGATAACTTCGAGATTGACCTTAAGCTTGTCCGCGCGCTCCCAGTCCTTTAGTGGCACAGGGCCTGACTTTGGTCCAGGGTTGTCCATCCTGTCTGTGTGCAAGCTTTGTTATTATTTTTCACGATGTCATACAGGTCGTTCTTGTATACTCACACAGAATCTCCAGCGACCTCGGAGGTCGGGATGCAGTGGTGGTGGCGCCTCCGAGAGAGATCTGTTGTAGACGCCCATACAACGCGTTGGGTAACAGTCAGCTGACCATGGTCACACAACTCATCCGAGTCACGAGCAACATCTTCCTGCGATACTTGCACGTAGGGATGCACAAATACAATTAAATACGGCCGGTGCCCGGTATTTATTCAGTACGTATCAATACCATCGCCCCGGTCCTGGGTACGTATTCATATTGTATTGTATGAGAAGAGTATTAGTATTCTATGCCTATGTAGTTGTATTTACTCATGAACTAAATAAGTCCAAGTATTCTAAGCCCTCCCTGAGCCCTCTCTTCAGCCACTCCTTCGTTGTGAGCGAGGCAAACTCAGCCGTCAGGGCCAAACGTGCATTCGAAACAGTATGATGACATGACGAGAATAACCACTCGCGCTCGTTACCTATGCTGACACCAGGAATGGCAAGAATGTCTCGCGCAATCCGCGAGAGCACGGTGAATGCACCGGATGCTCCTATTCTACCAGATCAGAGATAAAATGCATAAGTACCTGCCACGCGAAAATTGCAGCCATGCACCTTCACCATTTGAGGACATCGGATCTGGTTCTGCAAGGGTACTATATGTGCCTTTGAGGTACTGAATACCTCGGATGAGTCGCCGGGAGGCATTCCGATTTAAGCGCTCATGCATGGGCGCTTGTGTCACATGTCCGTATTAAGAATACGAATACATACGCCGGTATGTATTATACGGTATTGATACCCTATCGTATGGTAAGCACTAGCAGGATGTGACCTTTATGAGTACGAGACGGCATGTACGTATTCTGTATTGTATTGGTACTCATAAAATATATTAAAACATACTCGTATTCTTGTGCAGCCCTACTTGCACGGCAGGCATCCTCGAGTATTGCACCGGGCGAAGGTCGTGTCATACTTAGCGGAACGGTCTGTATCACTATTCACCAAACCAACGCCTTTTACGCGAGTACCTGTCGGTTTCGCGTGACGTGCCATTCATGAGGATTCCTTTTGACCGACTTTTCTTTGGTGCAATGTTCTCGTATGCCTGCCGTGTAGCATTAAAGTTGCAAGCCCCCGCGACTGGGTTCACGCTTGAGCTTGCGAGACACCAAATTCATAACGATGCAATCCCAGAGCTACAGAAGTGCGCGACTACTCGTACAAAAGGACGTTATCATGAGCCCCAGTCAGTCGCATGTATACATCCGAGCATATCGCTTTCGAGCACTGATGATAATATCGGAGGTCAGCACGTCATGCTTTCCCCCATATAATGGAATAGGACTCACAAATGCACCTTCTTCCCTCAGAGGAACCTTCGATCGACCTCTCAATCCCAGTTCTCGAAGTTGACCGAGCACACCATCCCGCAGGCGACCTTATGTCTCGGCCAGTCGTTCTTCTGACACTCCACCCCGCAGTATCGCGTCAGCTTGCACTTGCTGCACCTCTTCAGCGCGTCCTGGTTCGTCGCGGACTCGTCGCGCTCGCAGCGCGCGCAGCTGCCCGCGAGGGGGTAGGTCACCCCCGCGGGACGCTTGGGGAAGGGGGGCAGGGGCCCCATGCCCCCGAAGTTGAGCATGTTCATGTAGTCGTGCGTCACCTTAACCCCTTCGCGGACGTGCCGCGCGTCCATGTCGCAAACGAAGTGGATCTGCAGGAGGGGGATATGACGCTGAGTCCCGCAGCTACGAGATGCGCTGATGAGAGGCAGCGGGCGTACGTAGATTACTAGACGAGGCGGGTTGAGGTGGTTCCAGGACAGGTTCTGCACGTGCGACTCGCGCGCGGGCGCACCTGCCAGGTAGGCGTAAAGCACGGATGAGCACGCGTTGATGGTCGTCTTGGTTCTTGCACCTACCGCACCACTCGCACGTCCAGTCCTTGGAGTGCTTCACATCGCGGATCATGAGCGCGGTCGCCTGCTGTATGCGCTCCGTGTCGCGGTCCTTGGGCAGATGGAAGCGTACGATGACGCGTTTCTCCCCCCTACGGTCCCACCAATTCGCGTGATTATGCAGATCGCTACGCTCATGTTCGTTGTGCCACTCACCACCCATACCCGACAAGCTCGACGTTGAGCTTGTCGGCGCGCTCCCAGTTCTTCAGCGGGGGTTTGGGTATGCCGAACATGTATTTCCGAGGATGCCAGTGAAGAAGAGGACGGCGAAGAGAGCGAGGCCGAGGAGGACAAAGGCGAGGAGGGGCAGGGTGATCGGTGCACTATCCTAAGTATAGAGCTGCCGGTCGGCCACGCGACGCGATCTAGAGCGGAGCCCGATCGCGATTCGGCGATCGACCAAATTGGCAGGTAGGAAAGCACGCGAGCAGCTACTCCGTCTTGGCGAGTCGGTCGGACCGTCACACAGTCGTACAATCATTCTCTCGGTGCGCTCTAGCTAGGTGCAGAGGACGGACACGCCTGCGAACGGGCGCGTAGAACGAGCCGACCGAGCACCGAGCACTTCCAGCCAAGCTTACGGTATACGCCCGCATCCAAATAACGACAGGCACTTCTCAAGTGGGCCGCGCGACAGCGCTACAGGCAAGCGAGGCTGCAAGGATTGGCTGGAGTGCAGAGGAAGCGAGTGCCTGGAAATACGAGAAGAGAGCAGGAGGAGGAGCCGTTCGCCGCGCGACTCCGCGTCCTGTCACAGTCACCTGACACGAGTCACGCCGCTCATGGCCGTGTTCGAACTGCTGTCTTCTTCTGCTCTCAGTCCAACACTTTCCGCATGATATACAAGTACTAGTATACAACCGTCAACACAGAACGATAGTCCAAGTGATACACCGCCGACCTAGCACACAGTCACGACGAACGGTACTTCACGACAGGCCGGTAGTCCTCCCTGTCGATGCTCTCCTGCGTCGCCTTTCCCACCTCCACCAGCTCCGGCAGCAAGTCGCCCATCGTCACCTCCACCTTCGCGCCCTTCACCTTCGGCTTCACATTCTGCAGGTCGGGCCTCAGCAGCTTGAACGGCCGCAGGAGCTCCAGCAGCTCCAGCACGTAGTCGCGCGAGCACCAGCCCGGCGTGGTGGGCACCGGAGGGTGGCTCTGCAGGTACTCGACGAGCTTATCCAGGTCGGCAGTCTTGATGGACCCGACCTGCACCCCGCCCAGGCAGAGCGTGCGCACCGTCGAGCACACGTCCAGGAGCGACGTCTTTCCTTGCCGCGTGTACCACTGCACGTCCCACTCTACGTCCACCTCCGCATTCTTCTTCTCTGCATCAGAGAGCGCGTCCGGCCCCGCGAGCGGACCGTCCGACACCTCCAGACCGAGCGTGCCCATCGTAGTCACGCTCGCGCTCGTGCTCCGCCGACTCGCGCTGCTGCTCGCCGTCGCCGCCGAGCTGTCCGACAGCCGCGGGCGGCGGGTGCGCGGCCGGGGCTGGCGCGCGCGCGTCGTCTGCGCGTACGCCTGGAACGACGGCCCGCTGAGCGACTCCTTGTCGGTGATCACGATCAGCGCCCAGTGCAGGGACGCCTCGTGCCCGACGCCGCGGTACTCGTTCTTGTACTGCGCGACGACGATCGGGTAGGACGGGTTTGTGAAACGGTCGAACAGGGAGGGCATCGTGCGTTTGCGTTTCTTTGTGGGAGGAGGTTGCGGCGAGTCTTTGTTCGGGGAAGTCTGCAGAACGACGGTGAGCGTCGGCGCGCAGGCGAACCACGGGAGTGAAAGCGAGACGTACGATACCAAGAGGGCCAGTGGTAGGATACGGCGCAGCAGGACGAGACTCGCAAAGCTTCTTCACGCGCAAGTCGAGAGGCAACAGGAACGCGGGGACGTCAGCGTACTCCCCCTCCTCCCCGCAGCGCCTTATATACTCTCTCACGTCAGGCTGGCCACGCGTCTGCAGTTGCTCCTTCTGCTCCCGCGCTTTGACTCGCGATCGCGCGAGCCACCCGCGCAGTCGCAAAGGAGCCATTGTCCAAGCTTCCGCTTCGGGAAGCTCAAGCTAAGACAGGGTACGCTCGGGCGGCGCGAGGCGCGAGGACCACGGTCCAGACCCAGGCGGCGCGCTCCAGACGAGCGGGGAGCGGGACTGATGTGGGGGACAATGCGGCCGAGGGACGCGAGCGGGGCAAAGCGAGGGGCAACCCCCGTATATCACGGTGCAGCGGCCGTATATATGTATGCGCGTGCGGGCGAGTGGCGCCTTGTGGGTAGGCGCCCGCGGTCGACAAAGCCGCTTTGTCCGAGCGCGTGCGGGCGCAGGGTGCTCGCGTCTGTTACGCTGGGACAGTGCGCTGGACGGCGGAAGGTGCTTGAACCCGGGTCGGGCTTGGGAGCTGCGCGCACGGGAACCGCGGGCGAGGGGTATAAGAGAGGGCATCGCAACCTGGAGAACTCAAAGAGTGTGCAGGTGCAGGTGCGGGCGGGCGGAACTTGCGTCTATGCATTTCTCATTGAGAGATGTGGACAGCTATGTACGTGTGTGCATGCAGGGTCTCGATATCGACGTCAGGAGCCCGTCCCGAGTCCCGACTTCTGTTCCATGGCAGCCGCTGCGAGCGCTTGGATGTCAATAGCGCGGTATTTGCCCGGGCGCGGGCCAGAACAGACTGTCGTCTGCGCGCGTCCACTCGCGCATCGTGTACACGTACCCCGCGATCCCGAGCAGGTACATGAGCTGTATCACTGTTGGTTGTGTGCGCCGCATTGCACGTTGCACATTGTCCGCAGCGAACACCGGCACAAAATCGGGTCAGCGCGGCGAAGAAGGGAGAGCGGAGGACACGGATGGAAGGGAGGAGAGAGGAGGAGGACTCACGGCGGCGACGCTTGGGGAACATCCGAACATGCAGGGCGTACTGCGGGAAGCCCATGATGTTGCAGAAGATGTGCGAGAGCGTGGGCGGGAGGAGCGAGCCTGTGCGGAGGAAGAGGTACGTGCAGTGGAACCCGAACAGGCTCGTGTACGCCAACTGAAACACTGCCATGCGCGCGTCGTCAGTCGTCAAATGAGTGGCATGTCGCTGGTGGGGAGGAGAGGGACGGGCGGGACGGGACATACATGTCGAGACGAAGGCGGTCCGCGCGGCGGCGGAGGTGCGCCCGTAGCGGTTGTAGGTGTCCCATGCGTGGTGGAGGTGCGCTGTCGAACAAGTCAGGAGCCGAGCGGGCGGGCGGAGAGGGGCGAGAGCGCGCCGGGCACGTACCGACGCCGAACGCGAGCGGGGTGAGGAAGATCATCTTCGTGCGGGAAGCCCCCGCCATGTGGTACACCGCGAGCATGCACGCTCGGAAGACCACTTCCTCTGTGATAGGACCCTAGCAGCGCTCCGTTCAGAACTCGCGGAGGACGACACATGGACGTGCTGGAGCGGGACGTACGACAATATAGTTGCGGATCCCGACCCAGGTAGTGAATACCGGCAGTAGGTCGCCGCGGACGCTCCAGCGTCGCTGCAGAGGTAGAGTCTCGCACAGCCAGGAGACATAGAGAGGGCCCAGATAGAGGATAGGCGTGACGAGGCAGGGGAGGATTACGGAGAGGGGGGAGGTGGTGGGGGCGAAGTCTAGTGTTATGCCGAGACGCGCGAGGGTGGATTTGAAGGCTGCGAGCGGATCTTTCTGTAGCTGAGGATAGAGGTCAGTGCGAGCAATAACGCCTGAGCATGCGTGCGGCGCACGAGTAATGAGAGCTGGTGAACGCAACACATGGCTTCAGACGATCTGCTCAGCGGCGATTGGCCCAGGGAATAGGGGGAGCACCCTACATCCTCCTCAGAGCCCGGAGCTTCAGAGGAGTCCCGTTCTCCTCCTCCGGCGCAGGGGGGAAATTCACTCTTTCTTCTCTCTAGCGACATAAATATGCCATGACCAGTCGCGCGAACTGCTAGACTAATCTCGCCCACACCAGCGTGAAGAGCTCCTACATACCACTGCGAACAGCGCGCGGCCTCTCACCCCTTATGTGCACTCCACGCCACACCTGAACAAGGAGAGGACATACCTCACGCTTGGAGGTGACGCTCCGTACGAGCCAATACACGGCAAGCACGCTCCCCGCCGTGCTCATGCTGGCTGCGAGCAGTCTTGCACGGATGACGTCCGGGTCGTCCCTCCATCGTTCCTCACTCTCCTTCGCGCGCTGTGCACCGGGGGGCGTGCTGAGGGTGACGCCGTTTTTGAAGGAGAGGCGCGCGCTTTTGGAGAGGTAGAGCGAGCCCACATAGGAGAGGGTGAAGAACGCGGCGAAGGCGTGCGCTGTCGACAGCGAGATTGGCGGGGTCGCGAAGACTAGCGTCATCGTGCTCACAGAGATAGCGGAGAATCCAGGCGATAGTTTCTGAGTAAGCTCGAAGGGCCAGAAGGAGTCCTCGCAATCCGGGCAAAGGTGAAGACAATATGTGTGTGCAGAACAAAAGGAGATGATACCCAAGCTCGGCGAAAGCGCTTTACCAGCGAGTGGGAACCCAGGCAGCCAGTCACGTAAAGACAGCTTTAGACGGACTCTTGGACGATGGCCTCAGCACACGGCGAGTTCTAAACTCTGAATCCCTGTCAGCGTCGAGCGCGACGTCGAGGAAGAAGGTTGAGAGAGAGCGAGACGCGCGCGCGCGCTGCGGGGCGAGTGCCCGCCTCCCACTTTTTTTCGCAGCCGCCATGACCTCCGAGTCTTTTCAAGAGAGTCGGCGTAGGGCCCGCGTTAGCTGCTTCATCCCTCATTTCTGCAACATATTCACCAGCGGACCATGATCATAACGTCGGGCTCTGGTAGGAATCCTAATCCTGCATTCGTGCGTGCGGAGTTGCCACAACATAGCTGACGATAAAGTGCTTCAGATCCGTTCACAGACGAGCACGCTGACCCTCCGTCTCCCACAGACACGCTTCCGCCCGAGTAAGCCAAAGCCAGCAGCTCAGACGTCCGTTGTACCCGAGAGTGCTCACGGCGTCAGGGTAGCTATGCAGCCGAGGTCCACGCACCGCCGCCATCTCTACCTCCAAAGTGTGTATTCTCTGTGGCAAGTTAGGAGATGACATGATCCTGACCAAGTTCACATGGCAGCTACGCCCTCACTCAGCGCCCAACGCGACCTCGGATATACACCTTCTCGTCGTGGAGCAACGACTCGATGTTCCTCCTCCCTCCCCGGGACGTCGACCGGACTCTCACCCCAGTCTACAACATATCCGTCGCTCTCAATTTGAATCCCTTTGTACCGCTGTCGTACGTGACGACGGTCAGGAGGGGCATTGACGAAGATGGCGAGCTTGTCGGCGAGTTCGAGTTCGTATAGAGAATTGGAGCGTCCACTACCAAGCTGAGAGGACTGACCAAGTCTCACATAGGCTGGCCGTCATGCACAGTCGTGCGATCGTGAAGATGGGTAACCATGCGACGCGGATGTCCAACGTCCTCAAGAAGGACGGACACTCGCCGGTAAGTCCTTCTTCGCGAGTTGGGCACTTCAAGGCTGGACATCTGGCGAAGCGCAAATTCCTCTGGCAATACGGCGACGTCGAGCTTCGCTGGGACTGTCGAACAACGCTCGACGACGGGTCGCCCATGTGCATCGTGCGCACGTTCCTCCTCGTTCCGCATTGCGATACTCACACTATTACTGCCGCGTCGCGCTCTGCGGATTCTCCCACCCGATATAGTGCTCGGACACGCGCGCGCACCAGATCGCGTCCTTCGTCCCTCCGCCGCTGGACGCATCCCCACCGCTGCCTGCTGCCACCCTGACGGTCTTTCCGGACGGGCACGAGCTGTTCGATCATATTCTGCTTTCGGCTTTGGTCGTAGAGCGGAAGATCACGCTGTCATTCTGAGCGAGCCGCGATGATGCTGGAATGCAGTATCAGGTGACGACCGGCACCGAGGAGACATCCTTGGCGTGTTTACTCCATGCTTCCGTTACCTTCAGGTCTTGAAGCCATGACTCGCAGGACATCTGGATGCTCACGAGTCGATGCTAGGCATGTAGGTACACACGCCTGGTCGAGATGCCATGTATCACCCCAAAATGCATGTCATCGCCGCTGATGCATCGCGGTACCGGCTCCCGAATCCACAGCCCACAAGCGTGCTGCCCGGCCGTGAAGGCCTTATTAGGTAGTTTGAACCCTGCATGCATACTGATGAGCCGAGACTGAGTTACACACCTCACGCTGATGGCTACCTATCCAGCTGAGCATGCATGCATGACGTCTCAACCTAAGGCCATATATGTCTCACTACCAAGGCTAACGCCACCCTCCTCAAACGATTGTCTAGAACATGATGATTAGACCCTGACATATTCTGCCCGATGGTCGCCGCTTATGCATGTTAAGAGCTATACCGGGTCACTTTGGCCGAGATCAATCTACGTCACTCTGGGCTGCAGTCATCCTTGTATGTTTGTCTTCAAGGCTGGCAATCGACAGAGCTCATGACCCCGATGGCTTCGTCCTAGGTTTGGAGTACTTGTCAGACAACGCTGACGGTATGAGTCTCTCTGGTTGCTTATCGCTATCCACATATTCACAGACACACCTTTCGCCTTCGTGAGTGCACTGCGTTCAATGTATCGCACCGCCTCGCTGACGCGTGGCCTGCATTTCTTCCGTATATACACCACACGCGCAGAGTGTCGCTCCCGATGAATGTTCGTACTAGGAGGCAGGTCTCATAGCAATATGTTATGACGGCGGCATGCCCGATTACATTGCACCGCCGCGCCCCATGAATGCTTGTCCCTCCAAGCCGTATTATCGTGAAACACCCAGTGTATAGTTTGCACCAGCCCGCAAACGACTATAAAAACGCAAGCTTCCCGTCGACCACATACCCCAAGCGAACTACATCGCCCTCACACTCATTGTACCTCGCCCAGCCTCGCGCTCCTCCTCAGCCCACACGCTCTTTCAGCACCCGCCAACTTACCACCCACTACAACTATCACCATGTTCGCCAAGGTCGCCGTCTACACCGTCGCCGTCTTCACCGCTCTTGCGGCCGCCACGCCCGTCCCGCAGGGCGGCGCGAGCTGCAACACGGGCGCGATCACCTGCTGCCAGGACGTGCGCCCCGCGTCGGATGTCGGCATCACGACTCTTCTTGGGCTCCTCGGCGTCGTCGTCGAGGACGTGACCGCCTCCGTCGGTGTCCAGTGCAACCCGATCAACGTCGTTGGCGTCGCGTCGGGCAACACCTGGTCAGTCTCTCGCGCCCTTTGCCACGGTAGGACGGCATGACTGACGCTGGTTTATGCAGCTCTTCTACCCCGGTGTGCTGCCAGAACAACAACGTCGGTGAGTACCTGAGTTGAAACGCGGAAGTCCTAGCGGTACTGACTACTTCCTGCATAGGCGGCCTCGTCAGCATTGGCTGCGTCCCCATCATCCTCTAATTGGAGCTCGCGAGGTCTCGAGTATGGACGTCCACCGCCGGCTATTCCTTTTTTTACCAGCACCAGTCGACGGAGTTGGGGGGTGAGATTCGGAGTCGGCTTCAAGTTTGGAGGGTTCGGGGCTTGAACATTCTATTGCATACCATCTTCTGTCATAATCCCAGTTCGCTTTGACTTTTGCAACTATCTGTGCCTTGCTCAAAGACATTATGAAGCTGTAGGCTGGCTCTGGCTCCTGGTGAGACGTCTATCGCTACCAACCATCACAGGCCACCTCCGAGGCAGAGAGCCAGAGCAGAAGCGGAGCGCCCGCGCAGATCCGAGATTGCGATCTGCGCAAGAGTCGAGCGGCAACCAAAGCAAGTTGGACCGTGACATCTCTCTCGCTCCGTGTCTCACGCTGTTCTCCGCTGGGTTGTCTGACGGTATCTGACTGCATAACACACACATCTCCCCCTTCTCTTGTCGTTCTTTCAGCGCTGCTGTTCACTATACGACATAATCTGAATCCAATTGTCGGCCATATATTGCGGAAGACGCACTCCTCGTCTGACTTGAAACATGGCGAAGAAGAAGAGCGGGAAGGACGTGACCAAAGCCTCAGCCAAGGCTGCGAAGAAGGCGAAGGCCGCGCAGAAAGTTGAGCGGAAGGAGAAGAAGAAGGCGACCAAAACGAAGGACGATTTTGACGAGGACGACCAGGATCTCGAGAGTATCCTCGACAAGGTGATTTCTCTCCTCTATCCTAGGCTACACGACGTGGGCATCCAACACAAGTTGGGTCTAGTAGATCCAAAGAGAATGGGAGGAAGCGCACAAGGTCACCGAGGAGCTGGTCGAGGGACCTCCTAGTCGGCGCGCGAACGCGACCCTCACCCCTTGTCCGAACGGCAACCACCTCTGGTGCATCGGAGGCGAGTTCTTCAGCGACGACGGGAAGGCCGTGAGTGTCCATGCATCATGCATGCCCATCCTCTGGATCATCAACGACTTCCGTATAGCACTTCTATAGCGATGTCTACCGATATTCACCCGAGAAGGTACATCTTCAAATGTGCAGTCCATGTCCGAATTAATTCAAGCATCCCTCGCGTTCTAAGAACGAATGGCGCAAGTTCGTCTCCCCAACATGCCCCGGTCCTCGGTCGGCGCATGCAGTCGTAGCCAGTCCCGCAGGCGGGGGAAAACTCTACTTGTTCGGTGAGCACCGCGGGGCCCCCTCGCACTCGTAGACATCGCATGCTGACGGACGACAGGCGGAGAGTTTTCGTCGCTGTACCAAAATTCCTTCCACCACTACCGCGACTTCTGGTGCTTTGACATCTCCACGCATACGTGGGAGCGCATCGACACGAAGGTCCGTCCGACCGCGCGGTCGGGGCATCGGTGAGTCAGCACGCACAAGCCTGAAATGTGATGTCGATTCACCTGTTGACTGATCGGCAGGATGGCGATGTGGAAGCACTACATAGTGCTTTTTGGCGGATTCTATGACCCAGGAATCAAGAGTAAGATCCCCATTCGAGTCGTAGGGCTAACGCTGAGTGAGGATTGCAGCAAATTACTTGAACGATCTATGGATATTCGACACCCAGGAGTACAAATGGAAGCAGATCGAGTTTAGGGAGACCGACCGGAGACCTTCGTACGTCTTTCCGGACTCTACGCCTACTCCTGACTGACGTTGAATCTGTTACCAGACCTCGCAGTGGATTCTCATTCTTGCCTACTCCGGAGGGTATCCTTCTGCATGGTGCGTTTCAGGTGTATCTCTACATGTGTGCCAGTAGTCCGACTTACGTTCTACAGGTGGATATTGCAAAGAGTACGTCAAAGGCAGCCGACCCGTCGGCGTCATGCTCGACGATACCTGGTTCCTACGGTTCGTATCCTTCCGTCATTGCCCTTGCTCCGACAAGTCCTAATCTTCGCTCATCTCTAGTATGACCCTCAACACGGAGACCCCAACACCCGGGAAGTCCACCGCGGACCCGCTCACGCTCAAGTGGGAGAAGCGCAAGAAGACATCAACCGCATACGCGCCGTCCCTGCGCTCCGGCTGCACAATGGCGCTCTGGTCTGCCAAGAACATGGGCATCCTCTTCGGCGGCGTGACCGACGAGGATACGGGCGAAGAGACGCTGGAGAGCGTCTTTCACAATGACTTGTACGGCACCCTCTCCCTGGACCGGTATCGCGCGGGGCTAACACCTTTGTCTTCCTATAGGTACGGCTACCAGATCTCCGGTAACGGGCGGTGGGTATCGATGAACCTCAAGCGGCCCAAGAAGAAGGGCAGCGCGCCGAAGAAGAAGGGCCCGACGCAGCCCGTTCGTCCCGACCCGGAAGAAGAGAACGAATACGACGATGAGGGCGCCAGCAGCGATGATGAGGTAGGCGCCTGTAAAGCGTCCACGATAACAGGCGTGACAGATTGCACGTTATGTCTAGGAGCACGAGGCGCAGAGAAAAACCTCGAATTCCTCATCGGAGAAAGCGAAGCCGGCGGCACCCACGCCACAGGATGATGAGGTCGACCCCGACGACCCGATGCTAACGGTGCCTCTCCCGAGGTACAACGCCATGCTCGCCGTCCTCCGGAATACGCTCTACATGTGCGACCCCCTCCTACCTCCCGGCGCGCAGTTCCTGACATATGTTTGATGGTGCAGCTATGGCGGGATCTTCGAGAAAGGCTCGCGCGAGTACACGCTGGACGACTTTTACTCGCTGCAGCTCGACAAGCTCGACCGCTATGTGTGCCTGAAGGCCTCGGAGATCGTCGTCGCGGAGGGCGACGACGCCAGCAGCAGCGACGAGGATGACGAGGACGACGATGATTACGATGACACCGCGGACGAGCGAGAGGATACAGAGAGCGTCACGGTTGTGGGGGAGGAAGAAGAGAAGAAAGTGGAGGTGCTGGATACCATCCAGGAAGAGAAGGTATGCGCTTTGTCTACTCGTAGTGTCAACTTCTCATCTGTTCCATGCATCGTTCATCATGTCGATTACAGGAGTCTTTGCGTGTACAAGCGACCGCATTCATGGGCGTAGCGAAAGACTCCACGCGGTCTGCCGAGGACGTGATCAGCACGCCTTTACCAGGGGAGACGCTTGCCATGTTCTATGCTCGCTCCCGTCAGTCGCTTCCTGTGTCCCACGCGGCTTTCTAATTGACTCGAATCCTTATAGGAGAGTACTGGGCGCAGAAAGCGTATGGAACGAGCGACAGCCGTGGCAAACAGCTCCGGAGAGATGGCTTCACTCTCGCCGAGGAGCGATACGGTGGGTGCATCGCTGCACATTGCCGTACGGCATGTCTGATCTGAGCTTTGATCATAGCTACTTACAAGCCCATCCTCGAGGAGGTCGAGCGTATATTGGCGGAGGCAGGTTTGGACGAAGAGGAGATGCGCAAAGGGGCTGCCGCGGGGCCGCAAAGCGCCAGCGGTCAGAGTCGGAATCGGCGTTGATATCAGCCGCCAGTTGTCTTGTGCATGTGTCGTCTACCGTCTCAGATGCTATCTCATGTTGTAATTGTCTTCTCTGCACTGAATATCGGGGACAAGTGGCCTTCCTACGCGCGTTGGTGTAGCCTACAAGGCCGGGCATCGTCGTAGGCGCCCGCGGCTCTCCCCAAGCCATGACGTTCATGTTCTGCTGCCACCGCTCCGACGAACTATAGCGTTCCTATGTGCTCTCACTACTGGATGATCTGAGCTAAAACAATTCGCGCAAGCTATGTTTTCTCAGGCGTTCAAAGGACTAGGTGCTCGGGCTCGCCCTCACGTCGTCGCTGCATTCAGCCTCGGAGGTCTGTTCTACAACTCCGCGCGACACTCCTCGTCGACGGCGTATTTGCTCCGGACACCGCCGTCCTCCGCACCCCGCGAGGTGCCGACGCCATTGATATTTGTCTCCTCGAGTGGCTGGGATCCGAGTTCACGACAAGGGTACGTGCTTCGTGCACACGGCATGCATCCTCGTCAGAAGGTCTGAACACGACGCGGCCTGCAGGATGACCTCTTTCGCGTCGTGGTATGCAGAGCGAGGACACACTTGCCTTGAGATTGACCTCGGCAAGCCTGCGGATGTGTCCACCTCGGAGGCTTTGATGCGCCATTACGAGTCTGGTGGGTGTGCATCCTACAGGGTCGTCCTGAGAATGGCTGTGTTCGAGCTCACGCACACCTACAGAGCTCGCGTCTCACATCCACCTGCTTGCCATCCCCTTCGCCCCAGTCATAGTCTCTCGCGCAGGCGGGACTCTCATCGCGCAGACGTACATCTCCTCCCATCCCGCCTCGGGACTGCTCCTCATATCTCCGCCGCCGTCCAACGCCGCCGTGCCTCAGACGCTGCTGCCCACTCCGCTGCCGGAGTTCGACTTTGAAACGAAGTTCCCGTGCGCCGTCATGTGCACGGAAGCTGAGAAGGAGCGCCTTGCAGAGGAGAGTCGGCTGTGGCAGGACGCGCGTGTTGACAAGATAGTCGTCAAAGACAAGAAGGCTCTCGTGGGAGAGGAAGGGCTCGTGAAGATAGAACAATGGTTCGATGGGATAGGCATATAACTCCCAGCACTCGCGGGTCTATCGCCGTAGTGTTATCTGGAGGGAGCTCGAATCAGTTTTGCCTTCAGATACGGAGTCCAGACCCATCATGGCGTTGTACATTACTATTGAACACGCAGTTTAGTGTCAGCAAGTTGTGGCCGTTGGTCGGGCGGCGAGAACGAGAACGTCGCTGATACAATCCGTGATGATTCCTTGAAAATAAGCACCGCTTGAAGCTTCATCTCGGCAGATAGAAGTGACTCTATGCGGAATCTCGTTCAATAATCTGGCTGAGTGAGTGCACAGACCACAGAGATTTCGAACGAGTCCACGTCCAGCATATGATAGAGCTTCCATGACAATGGGCGGGAACGTGCCATCGCCACACGACATGATGTTCAGCGGACGCTGTACTGCATACGGAGTCAGTGTTGCCTAGGGGAGACTACTGTAAGTGTGACATTGTCCTCGCCAAGAGCACGCCAGGGGGCACACCGCCACGACTACCGATTGCGTTATACGAGCAATTCCCGCGTGCAAGGGATCTAAAAGGAGCAGTCACTGGGTACTGTATCCTGGAGGAAGGTCCAGCCTGTCCGCCTGAAGATTGAGCACTTCCCGTCGCAGGCTCTCCACGGCTTTCTGCAGCCCGGCCACTTCGCCGGGGGGGTCCGAGCTTCCGTTTTTCCTGCCTGCGCTGGCACTGGCAGCCCTTCTGGCAGGTACAGCTCGAACTTCGCTCCTTGCTGAACTACCACGAGTGTTCGAAGAGGTCGACGCGTGGGAGGGAGGCCCACGGAGGAGCCTATCCAGGAGCGCGTTCTTCTCCGACAACTCCGGCGGGGAGGCGACAGGTCGTAGTCCGCGTCCCGCCGATGACGAGGGCAAGGAAGGATTCGAGCACACAGCCAGCGTGGATTGGGATGGATCTCCCTCGCTGAGCGCCCTGATGTCGATGGTGCTCATGAGGCTCGGCGGAGGTGATGACCTGGGAGAGGACCCTCGGGTCCCCGAGTCGATTATATATGGCACCGCATCGCTCCGGAGTCCAGTCAGTGCGCAGTGGCGGCGTCGGCGGAGATATAGGAAGGCCCCTGCCGCGACGGACGCGATCAGGAGGACACCGCCAAGGACGCTGCCTACAACGACTGGCAAGGGGGCCTGGCGTCGACCAGAGCTTCCGGGGCTTGCAGGCATGGTGTGTCCTCCCGGCGCTGACCCGTCGACCAAAGGAACGAGGATAGTCTGGTTAGGCATACTGCGCGTTGTAGTGTGAAGCGGAAGTCATACACCGGTGCGCACTGTGGCACTTACTTGAGGGCCAGAAGCGAAAACATGGCTCCGAGCGCAGGACTAAAGGTTTCCCGGATCAGCCGCTCCATACACGGCTTGCAACGAGTAAAGCTCACCTTGCCTCACCTCCCAGGATCTCACCCGTGCCGACTTCGTACTGGTCAGGGAACGCGCCGGATGTCAAGTTGGAGGACGCGCGATTCCAGACGTGCTCTATCAGACTGTCGCGGACGGCGTTATCAACCACCGTAGCTGCAGTGAACAGCAGCCATGCTAGTGAGGCCGTCAGCTCAGGGGATCTCGCTGCGCGCTTGTCAAGTTGTGCGTACCAGCACTTGTTGCTCCTACCGTGTTGTCTAATGGGAGGCCAAACGCCGGAGCTACGTCGACCGAGTCAGCGGCTCTCGGGATGGTATCATGCAGGACAATAGCTCTACTATGACTTACCTGACGTGAGGAGATTGCGGTAGAAGGCTGTCTGCAGCTTCAACAACTACCTCAGGCGGTGTCAGGAACAGATCGAGAAGCGTTGATTCCGTCACCCA
Organism: Pilatotrama ljubarskyi; assembly: GCA_022385805.1. Classification (NCBI taxonomy): domain Eukaryota; kingdom Fungi; phylum Basidiomycota; class Agaricomycetes; order Polyporales; family Polyporaceae; genus Pilatotrama; species Pilatotrama ljubarskyi. The sequence continues at coordinate 192,548 of MU277715.1, read as the reverse complement.
CAGCTGGATCCACGATGTTGGTGCCCAGGAGGCGGTCCGCGTACAAGTTGTACATCAGGGACCATGACTGTTGGTTGCCACACATCCCGAGCAGGTGCTGTCCGTCCGATGATAGTGCTAAGGATTGCCATTCTCCAATGAGGGCTGCAGCATTGTTCTACGGGATCGGTCGTCAGCAGCTGCCGAGGGACAGAAGTTCCGAATCATAATTTACATCGTACCGCTGTGCGTCGATATCCTCGCCTGCGGCCCGGCTCATCTCAGCCATCGCCTTCACGCCTATGATGCCTTTGATGGCTAGGTTAGTCGTGTTCGCGTTGCTCTCGTTGTCTGTAGTTGATCTGCGCCCAGCCAGCCCATCAGTAAGAGGCAAAGGATACGAAGACAAGCCGTGCTAGCACGTACTGCTGTGACGGAGTCAAGGATGCGCTGACAAGGTAATCTGCCCAACGTTTCAAGAGTTTGTACTGTAGATTAGATCAGACTCCGCGATGCCCTCGAGTGCACCAGTCCGGTACTAGAATGGATCCTTACGTGTCGACCAATGAGCGATCCGTCGCCGGAGAACCTTGCATGCGCGTAGAGCATGATGAGCATATTGCTGGATTCTAGCCTCTTGTGAGCTCGTTTAGCTTCTCATAACCTTCATACACCCACGTTCGATTCCTTGCGTATGAGCCCCATGCGTGCTTGTCGCGTTCGGATAAGCAGTCCCTGCGTTGACAACAGCACTGAGCGGCGGCGCCCGCGCATCAGACGGCGTGCACTAGTCATACCTAGATCTTGAGCAGCGTACGGCAAGTGCGTCAGGTTCTCCTGAGCGTCCAACAGAGGGGACAGCATGGGCCCGAGCAGAGACGCGTTCAGGTAAACAAGGGCGGGGAGAGCGGCGTACATCCGCTCTACAGGATTGACACGCCTGCAACCCCACTGTCAACGAAGATTATGTCTTCAATAGGTGAGACGTGCGCACTCGTGGTCCGACGGCGTTGGCGAGGACCCAATGTCCTTCATGAAGATCCTGACATCCGAGGCGTTCGGTTTCCCGTCCGAACCTGTCGATACTGTGATGTCGAACGCCCCCATCGTTTGGCGTGCGGCGAGTGAAACGAGGTCGACATAATGCGCCGACACCTTCGATGCATCCGCCATGATTGCCTGGTCGAGTGCAACGGCACTCTGCTGAATCCTCGTGAACCCAGATGTGAAATCATCAACCTGCGTCGAACTCAGTATAAATATGGGGAAATCAAATCAGAACTTCTTATACTGACGGCTTGTTGAATACTGTCTTGATATTTTGTCACAAAGTATGGGCTGAGTTGCTGCACCACGCCATCTGGACCAGTGTACGAGATCGACGGGTTCCGGACGTATCCGACCGCCCAAGTGACGGGAGCGGTGGTGATTTGGATCTGCCCGAGATCTACTGCGATAGCGAATCCAGTGAATTTCCTGCGCGCTCATCTCAACAAGCCTTCAACGCGGGGTATACGGAGCGTATGAACTCACGGCCCTATGGTTGCGAACGCCCTGTTGTCCGTTCTGCTCAGGAACCCATGGTCGTGGAATTGTTCCCTCGTAGTCGAAGCGCTGTCGATCTGCCATGTAATGCCAGGTCTCTGCGGAATGCCACCATCCATCAAGGCTCTATCCAAGAGTTGTGAGATGACCTACAGCTGCCATCGCGTAGTACGCTATACCATCCTGGGCCTGATGATTGATTTCGACGTCTTGCTCCGGAGACTGTAGTCGGACCTGGTGGTACGTGCTGGCGCTTGAGGTGTGCTGGCTCCAGGTAACGACACTGTGCACCCGATCGCCCGAGAGCCATTCTAGAAGTAATATCAGCGATGCTGGCCATGCGATGTCCGTGCTACGAGCTACCCGCGGTAATACCAGAGTACATCTGGACATCGTGGGATTCGCCGTCCAGTGACCTGGCTTCTACAGAGACATAAGAAAACGGAAGCGATTGTAGGATCCAGTCCGAGGGCTAGACAGAGTAAGGGCAATATCCGCGTGAAGGGGATACGTACGCACCTCAATGGGAGAGAGGAAAGTGACCGTCAGATCCATGGGCCCTGCCTGCATCATGAAGATCGACCGCGTGGGTGTGATCTGCACACTTGTGATGTTCGCGGCGAAAGGCGGCGTGTATGCGCTGCCCATCCATTCATATGTCTGCCCGTCCACTCGGATACTCCCGGACCACCCCATGACTGACTGCATGCATGGCGTTAGAAATCAACCCCACGGGAAGAATGGCGTATCCCACCTGTTGTCCCCAGAAGTACGGCCATACTTGCGACAAGGGCTCTGAGCCGTTCGTATTCGGAAGCCATACGCTCATGAACGGAGAACGGATGCTGAGCGGAATACTCGCAGGAAAGAACGTCTGAACAGGCGGCTGTGAACGAGCAGACGCCGTCCAGAAGCAGAAGCAGGTAATATATCGGAGCGGCAGGAGGGATATCGGTAAGAGCAAACGATGCATATGGAGGATGGACAGAAGAGAGCATGAAACAGGCAGAGTTGATGAGGGGCTTCCGGACGTGCTGCAACTTTAGCGTAGAAGGAAGACTTGCCGTTGTGCGTCCTGGGTTCTTGGCCGTTGCGGAACCTGATCTATCAATTCGGAGTGAACGGGGCAGACCCTCATAGAACTATGATTGATGGAGCAAAAGCCCTGATAACGCATAGATCCGTACGGATACTCAGGGTTGCCATTGCTATATCGGCCTTCGAACCTGGGCGTGATAGGACGTCAGGAACTATCACCATGTATGACTGCAAGCGTAGGCACAAAACTCACCTGACTACCCAAACATATCAAGGATATCCGTCAATATAGCCCGTGCGACGAGGGTGCTGATTGAGCGTATCACCCGGCATCGCAGTTACTCATATGCACAGCAAATGACGTTTGCAACTACAGAGTCTTTACCTGCTCTTGCACAGGAACACAGCCATCTGTTGATCCTGGATCGCGCGCAGGTCATCCTCGCAATTTGTACATAGACAGGGCTGCCACTGCTACGTAACAAACTGTGGTAATCGGGTAGTACTTACTCGTCGCACGCGCTGTATAATCCAGCGCAGCTCGCACCCTGGCCAGTAGCGCATGCCGTATTGTTGAGGCGATCTGTATACTGCAACGCTAAGCGGACGGTGCGTAGTAGTTAGTTCTGAGCACAGCGAGCTGGCATCCATGGCCAGTCATGGCACTGGGGGCATGAGGGGTGCCCTAGATCGCATCTTATTGGTATGTGAGTCGCTATACTGTATATCTGCAGCCATAAGCAATCGGGCCACATATCTCCTGTTACGAATCAGAAATTTGCAGAACCGCTCGCATTTCCGGCCCTGTCAGAAATCAAGACGGCGCCGAGTCACTGGCGCCGTCGTGCTGGCTTCCATTAATGGTGGATCAAGACGAAGCTGCCACCGGTATGGCTCAGCCATCGTACGAGAGGGTGCGTCAGCATGACTTTCGGGTCCTGGTCCGAGCGTAGTCATAACCATGGCAGTTGAAGCAAAGTTGCTCCACTGAATAACTACGATGCGCGGCGCTTGGCGGAATTCAGGTTCGGCAACTGTCGTCCATGGGATCTTACGATAGTATGAGGTCGCTTCGTTCGTGGCCAGGCTTGCATGCTTCCTAATGGTGTTGGCAGTATGGTTGCAATTGGTCCCGACGTGTGATGGCAAACATGAGGCTGGGCATCTTCAGGCATATTTCGGAGAGTAAAGAGACAACTCATAGGGCTACGATCAAGAGGGCTGAGGCCAAGAGTGGACGGGATGTGGCAGGAGGGATCCTGGCAACAGTCAACGCGCTCGAGTGGAAGACGCTACCGTCATAGACTCCGATTCATAGAGCACATCGGAACGTCTGCCTAGGGCAGACTAGGGAGACGCCCGCATTCGCGCGTAATGACATCTGCAGCTAACGTGAACATGGACTGTTCATCGCTTCGGTTGCCATAGGTCAGGTCTGTCTCCGATAACTCTGACGAGTTGTACACTCCAGCAACGGCAGACCAGAAATAGGGTCGGTGGTGCATAGCCCTAAGTGCTGCATTGCATGTCATGTGGAAAGCGTACAAGCGATATCATATGGTCTGGATAGCCCACCCGCCGTCTCCGTGGCGTCCTCGCGAGGGACAGCCTGCCCTCATTCGCCTATCCCATCTTCAAAATACAACAGTAGCAGAGGCGCGGACGCTCATGCAATGAGGGTGGACGCGGTAGCAGAGTCGTACTTGAAGGTTGGGGGAATCTGCTGCTTCGTCTTGTAGTAGCGAGCGAGACGGTGGATACGCGACTCGATGAGAATGAGGCGGAACTTCGAGTCCTTGTCCTTGCGGTTGGTCTCGAGGTGCTTGCGCACGGCGACCGCCTTTTTGACGAGGTGCCAGAGATCCTCGGGGATCTGCGGGGCAAGGCCTGTCCATGCTTGTGATGAGCCGAAACTCTCTCACAGCAGGCTCAGGCGTTACGTTGCGCGACACTTACCGTTCGACTTGAGGATACGGAGGATCTTGTTGCCCGTCACGAAGCGGACCTGGGGAATACCGTGCGAGTCACGGAGGGTAACACCGATCTGCGAGGGGGTGAGACCCTTGCGCGCAAGCTTGCAGATGTGCTCGACGACATCGTCGGGGGTCGTCTTGAGCCACGACGGGGGAGCGCGGCGGTAGGGGAGGGCAGAGGACGAGATGCCCTTTCCGGGAGCGTGCATACGACCCATGGCGAATCTGACGACAGAGGTGAGCCATAGCGCCAACAAGCAGCAGGGCACTGCATGCTCACAAGCTTTTAGGCGGCGGGGGAGTCTTGAGGGCTTGTCGTCGTCGTGCGTGCCGTTGGGCGCAACTTGGGTACTCAGAATTTGCTTGGGCGCAAGTGCCACGTGCTCCGAGCGTGGGTGGCTGATGGGACTGTACAGTTCCAAACCTTGTCGCGCCACCCGCCACAGGCGTTGGCCGTGTTTGTGCACACGCCTCAAGCCATCCGACACCGAGCGCAAGACTATCTCGTCGTCGCCGTCGCCGTCGCCGAGATACCGCCAGCTACGCCGCAAGGTACGTTTCTCCCACTATTTGTCATTTTGCCCCACTTACCTGGTCTCTCGGTCAGCAGCATGAAGCTCAACATCGCCAGTGAGTTCAGGTCGTCCGGGATGGAGTTGGAGGGAGGATTCTGACTAGGGCTGCCGCGATAGACCCCGCGACCGGGGAACAAAAGACCATTGACTTCGACGATGAGAAGAAATAGTGCGCACGCCAGCTATACTCCATGCACGCTGACACTCACAAGTGCTATGATCTGCTTAGCCGTATCTTCTACGAGAAGCGGATCTCGCAGGAGGTCCCCGGCGACGCTCTCGGCGACGAGTGGAAGGGCTACATCTTCCGCATCACTGGCGGTAACGACAAGCAGGGTTTCCCCATGAAGCAGGGTGTCCTCCTCCCCCACCGTGTCCGTCTCCTCCTCTCCGACGGCCACTCGTGCTACCGCCCCCGCCGCACCGGTGAGCGCAAGCGCAAGTCCGTCCGTGGCTGCATCGTCGGCCCCGATATCGCCGTCCTCTCCCTCGTTATCGTCAAGCAGGGCGAGAACGACATCCCCGGCCTGACCGACAACGTCCTCCCCAAGCGCCTTGGCCCCAAGCGTGCGACCAAGATCCGCAAGTTCTTCAACCTTACCAAGGAGGATGATGTCCGCAAGTACGTTGTACGGAGAGAGGTCAAGAGCCAGAAGAAGGAGAACGCGAAGCCTTACACCAAGGCGTACGTAGCATTTCTTCGATCCCACTATGGTACACCTAACGCTCCGCTACTAGTCCCAAAATCCAGCGTCTGGTCACGCCCATCCGCCTCCAGCGCCGCCGCCACCTGCGCTCCCTCAAGCGCCGCCGGATCGAGCGCCAGAAGGAGCAGAAGGCCGAGTACGAGGTGCTCTTGTCCAAGCGCATCGCCGAGAAGAAGGAGAAGGCTGCCGCGGTCAAGGCATCACACAAGAAGTCAGTCCTCATGTCGCTCTCGTCGTACTCGTCAGGCTGACCCCACCTCGTAGGGCCACTGCCTAAAAACCTTTTGGGTGCACTCTCTCGTCCTATGCGGTCGCTCGTTGTATGGTCCTACCTATAGTCATGTCCCTTGCTCTCCTCATCTCCTTGCAATCTCAACATGCGACTTATGGCGAACTTGCTGTACTCCTTCCCTGCGGGATATCTCGGGATGTTGTATATCAGCTCATCGCTTTTGCGCACGATACGGCATGACACGGCGGCGACGGCGTAGGCAGTATGTTGACGATTGTAGTGTGCTTCATTGGTCTGGTATAAGACCAGGCAACGGCGACCGCGAAGCGCAGGGGCCTGGGGGCTCCCAAGGGCTGCCTCATGTCCCCGCTACCATTTGCTCCTCAGTCGGTGTGAAGGCTTATGTTCCGGAACGCTGCATTGTCGTGCCGATATGCATATGCTGTTGAATTGACCGGCTGTGACCTGCCATGTCATTGTCTAAACCGCCCGACCGCCCCTGGCCACTCCGTTATGGTGCTCTCTAGACCGCAAAGCTACACCCGGTGGAAGGGCAACAAAGTATATCATTGTAATGACCATGTGTACATGCAAGAGAACGTGGTGGAGCTAGCCCACGTATAACTGAGGTATATAAGACAGCACGCATCGACGCGCGATCGAGACCTTCGGTACGTAGCGGCCGGGAGGGCGATGTGCATAGAGCAGTTTAGCCAGTAAGAGTCGTGCGTGCAACATCGTCGCGCCCTCGCGACCGTCCGCCCACCCAAGGGGCGGATGACAAGATGGCCCGCTGGGGGCGTGACGGAACACAGTGGAGACCAGGTGAGACACGAGATATGACGAAAACCGGGATATGAGAACGAGGACGTGATGCGACCGAGAACCCGAAAGCAAAGGTATGAGAATGAAAGATCGAGAACGCGCGAGGGAGGCTCGCTCCCCGCGCAGGAGACAGAGGGGAAGCGAGCCGCCGTCAACGGCGATCCGCTAGGTGAATCCGAGCACGGCGAGCGTGCTCAGAACACGCCCGAAGCGGCGTGGGCGCGGCCGAAGTGGCGCGCCTTGTGCCTGCGCGTCGTCGACGCGCCGGTCTTCTTGAAGACGGAGAGCGCCATGGGCCCGCCGCAGACCTTGGTCGAGTCGCCGGTGCATGCCATGTCGCACTTGGCGTCCGCGAGGGGCGCACCACCGCCGTTGACGAAGCTGCTGCCGCAATAGCACTCGCGAGCGTACTCGAGCCCGGCCATGGTGTGCCCACGAGCAGCGCAGTGCGCGATGCACGAGCCGATCGTCATCTGCTCGCTCGTATACGCGTCGACGTTGAGCGCGCGGCCGGGCACGTCTGCGGCACATCCGACGGCGGTCCAGCCAGAGGGCAGGCCGGAGACGTTCGTGGAGTTCGAGGGGACGCTGGCGGAAGCGCTGGGCTTGGCGGCGCTGACGGCGGAGGAGGCGGGCGCGGGGTTAGCGATGGCGAGGTTGTTGTACTTGAAGAGGCTCAAAGCCCAGTTGCCGCCGCAGGTGCTGCTGGAGTCGGCAGAGCACGCCATGTTGCACGACGACGAGGAGATCGACTTGCCCACGCCATTCTGGAGGGAGCTCCCACCTGGAAGTAAGTAGTCGCGTCAACTGTGCTCTTGCAGCGAGAGGGGGAACGCAACACTTACAGTAGCACTCGCGGCCGTACTCAACTCCGGCCATCGAGAAGCCCTTGGACGCGCAAGTCGACACGCATGTAGCCACCGTCATAGAGTTGCTCGCAAAGCTGTACCCAGTAAGGGCACGTGCAGAGTTGTCAGACACGCACCCGGCACTCGCCCAGCCGACAGGGATGCTCGCCGACGGGGGTGCGGCGAGCACAGCGGAAGACGGAAGAGCGGTGTTAATGGGGGCGGCGGAGTGTGCAGACGGGGTGGCGACGACTGTAGAGGTAGTGTGTGCGGCGGCGGGGGAGACCGGAACCGAAGAAGGACGGTTAGCCGACGATACTGGCTTAGGGGCAGCAGATGATACGGACGAGGCGGATGAGGAGGGAGCAGGGGCAGCACCAGGGTTGGCAGTGCTCATGAGGGACAGCTTAGCGGCACCTCCGCAGATCTCGTAGTCTGAAGTAACCTGGGTAAGTTTCCAGATGTGGAAGGACTCCGAGGGACTACTCACTGTTGCCCGCACAGTGGTTGTTGCACTGGCTCCAGGTGAGGAAGTTCATCGACGCGCCATTTTTGACCGAGTTGTCGCAGTAGCACTCATCGCCGAATTCGACGCCGGCGAGCTTGTAGCCGTGGCTGCCGCAGTACGAAGCGCACATCGCCTTCGTCATGCCCGGGTCCTTCATCGTCAGCGCGGGGAGTGCCCGGCCGCTCGTGCCCTCGGCAATGCACCCAAGCTCAGACCAGCCACTTGGGAGCGGGTTCTGCGCCGGGACGATCTGCGGGGCGACGGCTTGCGCGCATGCTTGCGACTTGCCACTGCCGTAGATCGGGTTGCAGCCAGGGAGGGCGGAGATGGGCTCGGTGAGGCCGATGTTCTCGTTGACGATGCTGGTCTCGAGCACGCATGCGTCCGCGGCGTCCTGGTCAAATACGGCCTTGAGCGGCGGGCAGTCCATGACATTGCCATTGGCGGCGGTGCAGGTGTCGATGGCCTCCTGGAGGAGGTCGATGTCCCAGCCGTTCTGGAAGTCGCCGTGGTGGCCGTAGCCGGTCGTGTCGCCGTTCGCGAGCACCCAGGAGCCGGGGCCGTAGTATGGGAACTGGTCGACGGAGACGAACATCTCGTAGAAGAGCGAGACGAGGTGGACCGGGTGCGAGTCGGGGCAGTCGCCGGTGTTGTACGCCTGGACGGGGTACGCCATGTGGGACTTGTGATCGGGCGAGTCGAGGTTCTTGCCGTCCCAGCACGAAGGGAAGAACACCTGTGCACGCATACCGTCGGGGCAAGTATGGTCGAAGAAATTGGGGCGCTCAGCCCAGTCGGGATCGTTGTTGTGGGCTCCGCTGTAGTCTACCATAGCGCGACTTAGCTGCAGCGTAGTAGAGCCAAGATTGAAAACGTACCGAGGCAGACATAGCTCACGGCCTGATCAGCATAGCTCGAAGCGTTGTAAGTGCGCCTGTTCGTGTCGCCAGCAACCATCTGAAGGGAGTCGTCAGAACGTTGCCCAGTGTTTAACCGCCGCACTTTATACCTTCAAGCCCTTGGGGAACGCGTGGACCTTCTCGTTCTTTGGTCCATTACGAACGAGGTAATAGATGTTGAAGGAAGTCGCTGACAGAAAGCCATGTGAGTACGCCTCCTTCCCAATAACAGTGTTAATAACAGAGGGGGCGAAGAAGCGTGGTATTTCTGATGTGCGTCGAGGTTTATCCTGTATAACTCAGAGCTGCAGTTTACGCACAGTCGACATGAAACACACAGAGCAGCTCTGGTTGACCGGCGGTTCGGGCCGGATAAGGCAAAGAAAGCCCGCAGGTTCCCAGCGGTACCACAGCCTCGTAGGTTATAAGGAGTAAGGCAAGAGATACGCACGCATGGGCGTAAGCTTCCCGGTCTGTTGATCCTGATGGTACATTTGAGGCTGATGACAGCAGTCAGGTGCGTGAAAGATTTTACGCGACACGAGTTAAAGCTCACCGCCCAGTAATTGCTCTTGTCGGGTTGCACGGGGATCGTCGTGCAGTTGGACTTCACGAGCTCATCCGGATCGTAGTTGTTGGTGAAGCCGCTCGCGCCGACGATGGCATGGACGTGCGTTCCAACCTATGTGTTGTGCCCCAATACTTTGTGAGTGCGAGCCTTCGGTGACCTCGAGGGCACTCACCGCGTTGGGGTTCACGATGGAATCGAGACGCGTCTGGGCGATGAGCTTGCTGCCACCGAAAATCCAGTGCTCCGCGTTGGCGACCGCTGCAAGCGCGGCAAGGGAGATGAGCTTGGAGAACATTGTAACGACTGGTGGATTCGGATTCAGCTAAAGAATGTGTGTAGGTCTGACGAAGGAAAGGAGGGCGAGTCGGGGCGGAGGAGGAGGGGAAGGGGGGAGAGCCTCGCACGGCGGCGTTCGAGAGCAACGGCGGGACCGTGAGGGGTTTTGCGGGGCGCAGGGATATCGAACCCAACTTTATACTCGGCCTTGTGCATGTGGAGACGCGCAGACTGCCGATCTGTACATACTCCTCGGCAATCTGCTCGTCCCAATATGGCAGGCCCTGTTGTCCACGCCGGCTCGCCTCGTGGCATCAGGGCAAAGTTCATTTCTTCTTTATCACGCCCGTTGTTGCCCGGAGTCCAGTACAAAGTCCAGCTCTTGAGCGCGAAGCCAGGCCGGACAATGCGCGAAGCAGCACTGCGATGAGTGTGTTCTTCATATGGCGGACTGCGAGTGGTTCAAACATGCGCACCTCCGAACCTTCAATGAAATCGTGCGGAACGAGGCCGGCGATAACACCCTTCGCGCCTTCGTACACTCTGCTTCCATCCGGCGTCGGGGTTCGGTGTGCGTCCTTTCCGTCAGAGACGTCGAACACTGTCCATGGCGCCCTTGCGACTTGACAACGGCCGCGGGGAAGTGCTCTCGGCGGCGATGAAACGAGCGCCTGGCCAGGCACGGGCCCTGCAAAAACATGAGCGTCCTCGGATACCGTGATGCACTTTCTCGAGGTCAGGCACCGGGGGTCTTGATCATCCCGGCATCGAGAACCTTGTCAGTGACGCAGCTGCATAATGAAGATCGCAGTGCGCGGTACAGATGGAGAGAAACCCGGCTCACCGGGAGCAGCTTGTGACTTGTCAGAAGTCTCAGACACCAGAATGTCTGCAACGTAAGGTAGACCCAGCGCATCTCTGACCACTATGTCACAGTGTGACCATGCACGTGAAGAGGGCGCTTGATGGGTAAATCGAGTAAGTTCTGGTCGATAACATCGGAGTGAACGGATGCGCGCACAAGAAAGCATGCAGAAAGCAGCGGAAGGACGCTCGAGGGTCCCCTTCGACTGTTTGCCGCTTTCCGGCATGCTGCCCAAGGTTTGCAATAGATGTGCGAACACGTAGGGATCGTTTCGGCATGGTAGTTAAGGCGGGGTGTGCGGCTCTTAGTGTAGCGGGGGGCGGTGAATATACTACGCATTTACTCAGCATTTTCTGTCGCCGAGCGCCTGAATGGGACGCCCACCGACTTCGCCATTGCAAGGCTATCCTTTCCTCCCAGCATGCAGGGAGCGGTTTTTGGGCACGATAATTCACTAGATTGCAATGCGTACTACCGGACTGCAGTCGAATTATAGTACAATGTGGTGAGCTGGTATAGCTTATGATTTTATATAGTTTCGCAAGGCCGGAATGAGCGCAGTGTGACGCTTTCGAGTCATGTGATGTAGTCAAGAATACGGTAAGTCTACCTTAGATGCTGGTCAGTATGTCGTGTCAACGACCGCAGCGGCGCCATGATTTTCGCAGTCAGATACTGAAGTGTGACGACATTAAGCGACCCAGGAACCGACCACATACATACTCACCAAGCGCGAAATCAAAAACGTAGTAGTCGCGATGACGACGGTTTGCGTTTACCGAGGGCTTCGATCGCCTGCGATACATACAGCCGGTCTGACCATCAAGATGTACTCACCGATGGAAGTGAGCGCACCACGTGCACGAGGTAATACTGAGTGAGTACTCAGGCGATTCCCAGTGCAGTTTACGGGCTACCATGCGGCTTCCTCCCAAGATGGCCATTGCACGGCCATGTCTGTGCCTTATAGAGCGCATATATCGGGCCCTTGCAATGCCAATGACCCGCAAGCTTGATGCTCTTGCGCCGTAAACGGCGTCACTCGGAGCGCAGTCACTTGAAATTGAATGACCATACCATACGGACGGCGGCATAGGCCCTGTTAGCATGGCTCGCGCTCTCCTGGGAACCGATGAGTCGCGCGTAGAGCAGTTGGCCGCCCAGGGTGGTCTGCCACAGGCTAAGGGCAGCAACTTGGATCTCCGACCTTAGCGCTCTCATGGATTATACACTGGAAGGAAGTTCCTGCAACCTCGTAACCTCTGAGCGCATTTGACAAATGCTCAGAGTACGGCCACTCACCTCTCCTGAGGATGGTGGGCTGTCATACAACGTCAGCGTGCCGAGACAACAGGAAGCCCGACGAGGCTCGAAGGTATCCATGGTACACTGAACTACCAGCCATAGGCTTGCGGGATCTCAGCTGGAAGAGGCGTGGTTCGAGTGAAACGACCTGCTTGCATGACGGTCGAGAGAGATCGCGCGCAGGCCGCGCTTCTGACTTACTACTAGCTTAGCCGCAGCCTGAGCGTACATCCCAGCATAAACTCTCAATCTCTGGGCTGGGCCTGTGATCAACATCAACAGAGGAAGAATGTTGCAGGTGTTGGGAACATCCCGTGCGTGCTTGCTCCGGATGTGGGATATCGACTATTGTCCGTTCTCCCGGCCGATGAGAGGGACTCCGCCGGAGCAGAATGACAGTCACCACGCAGTCAAGTATCACGATCGCAAGTTCTACATCTATGAATCGCTGGCAGGTGCGAGAAACCCCACCTTCAACGCGCGACTCGTTCGCAGTCCAGGCGTGCCGCAGCGGCTCCGCACATTGAACACGCATCTCCGGCGATATCACTGCTCTCTTCCCACGCAAGCGCTCGCCGGCGGCCCCCCTCCGCTCACCTCCCGAGTACCCGCGGATAAAACATGATAGGCCTTACGCCTTGCCCTCGGCGAGCGCGTCCTTTACAGACTTCTTGCCCTCGATGATGGCGCTGACGGAGCGCAACGCGTGGTTGAAATCCTCGAAGAGGATGTGCGGGATGTTCTCGCGCCGGCAGAACGCGGCCAGGTCGTTATCCCCGCCCTCCTTCTGCTTCACGTACAGCACGTCGGCGTGGCGCGCGGCGGACATGTCTGACGTATCGAAATAGGTTCGTGAGCGCCCGAGCTGCGGTAAGCGGATAGGGTTGCCTTACCGGAAACGCCGTCGCCGAAGAAGAAGATGGTGGGCGGGTCGGGGAGGTCGCGGTACGGGAGGATAGCCTGGCTCTTGTCGTGCCCGTAACCACTGAAAGCGACGAGCAATGGAACAACTCAGATGTCAGGTCCATGCAAGGGCTGCGGTCCCGAGGCAGGAGACGCACCTGGTCGGGTGGCGGTACTTGATCTCCCACGTCCCGTCGGGATGGACCTCGACCTCATTCGATACGATCTCAATCTCCTTCGCGTCCTCCTCGCCGATGAGGTTGGAGAGCACAGCGCGGATGAGCGGCGCCATCCCGCTGGAGATGATGACTATGGGGATGTCGTGCTCCTTGCAGTACCGGTAAAAGTCTTTGAAGCCGACGTCGAGGCTGATGTCTTCACGTTCCGAGGGCGTAAGAACAGAGTAACGGGCGCGTCGGGTGAGTAGGTACGTACTCTTCTTCAGGACTTCCTTGCACTCTTCGAACGTGTGTCCGTTCGCGGAGACGCTCTCAAGCATCTCGCGGAAGGCATCACTGTCATGGTAGAGTCAGTAGACAGGTTTGCTGACGGTGAGGAGATTGTTATACCGGAAGGTCGTTTTGCCTGCCAAGATGTCCAGGTTCCCCTGTCGCCGCTTCTCCGGCCCGAAACCGAGGTTATCCGTCATATCTGTCGCGATGCACCTCAGTCTTATGTTCACTCCGCCTCCGGCAGCCCGTGGTGTTGAGGCGGATGGGCGCTCAGAGTCCCAACGGTTCGTGTGAGCCAGTATGCGGGCTCGCATAGAGCCTGAAAAGATGGCATTCAAGATCGAGCACTCACAATCATTAGAGTCGCGGTTGGTGATCGTCCCATCCCTGTATTAGATAAAGCGCATCAGTACATACTCTCGCACATCCGCAGAATAATAGGTCGGCCAAGTATGTTGCAACAAGGTAGGAAAAGAAGGGGATATGGCAGAAAAAGCGCATGGGGAGACGGACCGACCAGTCGGAGAGAACGACGAATTTCTTGTCCTTGTGGATCGGGGGATACGGCAGGGTGCTCTGCGGTGCGGGGTCTACGGTGGTGGCCATGTCTTCGTCTAATGTCCGGCAATGTCGAAAGGTATACCGATAAGTCGCGCTAAATCTTGAAGCTAGTCCCAATGACAGCTCCAGAGCAGTACGTGCGGACGGTGCGGTTGAGATGGAAAACAGATAGAGAGCCGTAGTCGATCTAGCAGATCAAGTGAAAGTAGGTTCCGATGACGTACATATCTAATCTGGGGTCCGTCCTTGACCGAGATCTAATCTAATCATACAGTATCAGCCTGCACGGCTCAGAGTCATTGCTCCGACTCGAATCGCTAGCGCATATACTCTTTCTTTCTACTCAAGTACTATAGCTGTCAAGTTTGCAGGCCCACAAATGGCCGAAACTGTGTCTTCGCATTGCTGAGAGTAAGTCTCCGTACTCTACTAGATATACACAAGGTCATAGTACTTCCTCCGTCACCGCCGACATCTTTACTTCGTCTGTACCCTGACAGGCCAGTTATCGAAGCCCAGGTCAACGCCCCACGGCGGTTGAATGAGTCTTCGTCGACCGTTGTAAGCGACGTTCGCCTATGACAATATAAGCTAGACGCACCGGTTCTGCTTGCCCGACGCCGCGACACCGTCAAGTTTCTTGATATCCTCCTTGCTGAGCTTCTTCGCGGCAGCAAGCGCGCCCTCCAAGTTCCTCTTGATGCGCTCAGGGGTCACAGACTTCGGGAGCGTCACGATATCCTTCGCGACCAGGTAGCCGAGCAAGACATCCGCGGTTGAAAGGCCATACTGTTGCGCGAGCGCACTTGCCGTCTCGTCCTGGAGCAGAGGAGAGTTCGTCGACCCAAGGGGTGAGTACGCCTGGGGAACAATGCCCTTCGACTTTAGGTACTCGACGAGTCCGAGCTGCGGGTTGTAGAGGTGCAGCTCGACCTGGTCGACCGCGGGGACGACCTTGGCGTACGGGAGGAGGTCACGCTCGAGGATCTTCTCCGAGAAGTTGGACACGCCAATTGCGCGGACTTTGCCCTTGGCGAGGACGGCCTCCATCCGCGCCCAGGTGTCGCGGATCTTCCAGTCGGTGATCACGTCGCGGCTCCCGTCCTCGCGCGTGGGGAACTTAGGGTGGTTCCCGTTCGGGTTGAGGTGGATGGGCCAGTGGATGAGGTATACTATTGATGCGAGTGAGTGAAGGATCTGAAGATGAGACGTAATCATACACACGATCGAGGTAGTCGAGTCCGAGGTTGGCGAGACTCTCATCGAGCGCCTCCTCGACGCGGTGGTGGTGAGTGCACCAGAGCTTGCTAGTAACCTACAATGCACGACTATGAGATGATGTTGTGTAATGGACGTACGACCACATACGAAGATTTCAGAGCGAGGAACGCCGGAGCGGCGGATGCCCTCGCCGACTTCCTTCTCGTTGTCGTATGCCCTGTAACGCCACTGGTTTAGATAGAGCATCCGACTTCTTCCGGCATGGGACGCACCAGGCGCAATCAATGTGACGGTAGCCAGCCTCTTTGATAGCATATTCGACTGCGTTGATCACCTCCTCAGGCTTCGACTGCCATGTCCCTAGGAGACCCGATCAGCACCGATGCGAAGGCAATAGACACTGCCAGCGCGTACCGAGCCCTATGACCGGGATTTCCACACCATTGTTGAGCTTGATCTTCGGAGCAGCCATTGCTTATGTTCGCTAAGGTGGAGGTGGATGAGTCGGGGACGGCCTGCGAGCGATGCGTTGCGATACTCGAACGCAATCCTGGCCTTTATATGATGCAGAGTGCGGGGACGGACCGGGGCCCCGGACTGGTCCCGGACCGCGAAGTCTTCCTCTGAGTGGAGGCCATGTGACAAGCACGTCTTCAACTGCTCAGTATCCGTTAGAATTCAACACCAATCCCGCCTTGTAGCAATGGCAGACCTATCCTCCGAGGGCACTACAGCAAAAAGTTGCGCATAGATGGTCGTCGGCTGAAGGAGAGTTGTCCTGGTCCACGTACAGGCGCTTCTCGCAGGACATCATAGACGCCCACTAGCCGCCGCCGCGCACCGGGCCGTGACGGAGCTCTTCGTGAGGACGCCGCTAACTGCTTCAAGCTTGTCCTCGACCTTCGCGTCCGTTGGCCTAATCTCCTAAGGATTCGGAACTTTCTAGCCTCTCTAACCTCAGTACTCTGACAACGGCTCTCCCTTGTTGCTTGAGATTTTTGTGATCTGTGTATAGGCTCGTATACTGGTCGACCGAAAATCAAGCATCATCTCGATGGCAATCACAGTCGCAAAGCGTGTCAAGGAGTAGTGAAGTATCTGCGGCTTTCGCCTGTGCCCAGTACACCTCCATCACTTTCCTCGCCCTCGGATTAACTCGTTCAAGAATACCCTTACGAGAATAGTTTGTACGTGGGTGATCGAATCACAATGTCGGCTGCTGTCTACGAGTTTGGATCGCGAGCGCTGCCCTCCCACACGTGATGGCCGCGTCTCATGCTCCGCCCGACCATGTCTTGCCATCCCGCTCAACACCTCTGAACCACTTGCCAGCCAGCAACCACCACCTCTCGTCAAAGCCGTTGGGAAAGGGCGCAGGTTGTCGACAGCAACGATGGGCAACGTTCGTGCACCGTCGTACCTCCTCACGGCACCCCGTACGCGTCGACCGACGCTTTCCACGAAGCTACGTCGCAACTACTACGACTTCTCGTACGGCTACCGTGAGCCACGTACGTTTACGTTGCCTGACTGTAAGTGCACTTTTGTTCCTACATATGGACCCAGCCGAACTACCGCTGACCTCGGGACCAGATACCCCGGCCCAGCTGCAGAACCGTACCGTGAACGCCCCCCTCCTCCGCTATGTCGACTCTCTGCGCACGCATGGACACCGCGCTGCGCGCATTGATCCCCTCGATCTGCTCCAACGCGAGGAGGTCGCTGCTCTCAACCCGGCGCGGTACGGCCTCGATGACCCTTCGCGCACATATGACATCAACGGCATTGTTTGGACGCGTCCGGTCGGGGAGGATGCAGGTCCGGAGCATTGGCCGCTTGAGCGCATCACCAGCCACCTGAGAGAGGTATATGTTGGCCGCATCGCATATGAGTACATGCACTCTCCGTCCAAGACTGAACGGCTGTGGTTCTCGCATTTGCTCGAGTCAGAGAGTGCTACAGACAGGCGGCTTGCCGCAGATGAGCGGAAGAGAATCTACGAGCTCCTCGCGCAGTCGGAGGTGTTCGACCAATTCCTGCAGGTCAAGTTCCCGAACCTGAAGCGTTACGGACTCGAAGGAGGAGAGTCCATGCTTCCGGCACTCGATGCGCTCTTCAGAAGCGCAGCCCAAGGTCTGTTTGGTCAATACAAGGAGTGCACATTCACTGAAGCATCGTAGCTGGTGTGGAGCACATCATTGTCGGCATGCCTCACCGCGGAAGGCTCAACCTTCTTACCGGCCTTCTGCAGTTCCCGCCCTCCGCATTGTTCCACAAGATCAAGGGTGGTTCTGAACTGCCGGAGGAATATGGTGCAGCAGGCGACGTGATCAGCCACCTTAGTTTGTGCTCTTACTGTCGCCGAGTGCTTATATCAGATCTGACCGGCACGCCCACTCAGCGGCATCCCCGCACCTGCAGTATTCCGGGGCCCATAAGCCAGTGAAGGTTTCTCTACTCCCGAACCCGTCGCACCTTGAAGCCGTGAACCCCATCGCGCTCGGCAAGACACGCGCAAAGCAGTTTGCATTACTCAAGATGCTCGAGCGTGCCGGCGAGACAGAATGCCGACCTGGAGACCGCGTGATGTGCGTGCAACTGCACGGAGACGCGAGCTTTACTGGACAGGGTGTCGTTATGGAGGGCCTCGGGCTGAGTACGCTGCCCAACCTGCATATATGCGTGCACGGCCTTTAACGATCCATATGGCAGGTAACTTGCCCCATTATACGGTTGGAGGGAGCGTCCATCTTGTTGTCAAGTAAGTTGTGCAGTGCACTAGATGACGGGCGTTTAGCTGACATGTGCACGCCCACACAGCAATAGGTATATCACTTCCTCCGTCTCAAGGCCTTTCGCTGATCCTCGGCCGCTGTAGCATCGGGTATACGACCCCCGCTTCGAGCGCGCGGTCGTCCTTGTATTGCTCTGATGTCGCGAAGATGATCAACGCTCCTGTTCTGCACGTCAACGGGGACTATCCTGAAGGTTAGTGGACGCTCACCCGATCACTTTGCAAGTCTGAATGCACGGTCTAGATGTGCAACGGGCCATCGACGTCGCATTCAAGTATCGCAATTACTTCCGCAAGGACATCATCGTGGACCTGATTGTCTACCGTCGCTGGTCAGTATCACCTGCAGAGATAGCCTGTTCGATAGCTGACATTGATAACCGGTCGCTATAATAGGGGTCATAACGAGCTCGACGAGCCGGCGTTCACCCAGCCATTGATGTATGAGAAGATCCGGTCACGACGCTCTGTCCCGGCCTTGTACGAAGAACGTCTGATTGTAAGTCCTCCTTCCCCCCGCATATATCAGAATCGGCATTTACCCCTTACACATGTGTCAGGATGAGAACGTCCTCACTAAAGACGCAGCGGACTCCGTCCGTACTCAGCACAAGGTGTTCCTCACGTCTGAGCTCTCCGCCGCGGCCTCCCACCAGCCTGGGAGTGCAATCTCCGTTCTTCAGGGGCAGTGGAAGGGCCTCGTCTGGCCTGCTAGCAAAGATGCGGTGTGGGATCCGGAGACGGGCGTGGAGGTAGATACGCTGAAAAGAGTCGGGCGTGCAAGTATATCTGTCCCAGAAGGATTCGTCTGTACCTCTCTTGCACGGTGTCAGCCGTGGATGCGCTGATGAGCGTTGGGACTGCAGGAGATCCACCCGAGGCTTCAGAGACATGTGAAGAACCGGCTGCAAGCGATGGACACTGGGAAGGGCTTGGACTGGGCGACGGCGGAGGTGCGTATCACTGCGGCGTTTGTGTTGAGACGTACCTGATCCAAATTTTTTGCAGGCTCTGGCGTTTGGCTCGCTTATGCTCGAAGGCTACGACGTCCGCATCTCAGGGCAGGATGTCGGAAGAGGGACCTTCAGCCAACGGTAAGAATGCCAGCATGGGAAACGGCGTCGTGAGCACTGACCAGCTGCAAGGCACGCAATGCTGGTGGATCAGCGCACGGAAGGCGTTGTCGTTCCTCTCAACCTTGCTTTAGAATGCATCGGGCGTCTGGAACTCGCGAATAGCTCGTTGAGCGAGATGGGCGTCCTCGGCGTAAGTCTATTTGAGCGCGCTGCCATGGGACCTCGCCTGATATCGGTCGCAGTTTGAGTACGGCGTCAGCTGGGAGAAGCCTGACATCCTGCCGATATGGGAGGCTCAGGTGAGTTCGCCTAAATGAAATGCTATCGCACGTACTGACATGAACGCGTATAGTTCGGCGATTTCTTCAACGGGGCGCAGGTAGTCGTTATGCCCCTATGCTCTAACTGAAGGAGAAGCTGATGTATCTATGCCAGGTTATTATCGATACGTTCGTCTCATCCGCGGAGAGTGAGTGCGCCCCGGTACGTCATCAGCGTCTTAACTGACAGACGTGTGCAGCGAAATGGTTGAAGCAAAGCGGGATCGTGCTTCTCTTGCCTCATGGGTACGGAACTCTCGATGTCCTATATCGGGTGCAGACGGACTAACTACTGGCCATACAAGGCTTGACGGCGCCGGCCCCGAGCACTCTTCGTCGCGTATCGAGAGAATGCTCCAGGTACGGACAGTCATCCGTCTTACGCCTGATGACGTCGTTCTCACCCCGTGCCTAGTTGACAAACGATCCGTACACGTTTGGCACAGGCTCAGAGCCTACGAATGTGAACATGAACGTCGCATTCCCAACCACACCGGCGCAGTACTTCCACCTCCTCAGAAGGCAAGTCAGGCGCAATTTCCGCAAACCGCTGGTCGTCGCCGGACCCAAGGGTCTTCTCCGTCTCGCAGTGCGTTTTCCCATTGCAAATTTGACTGCGATCGCCTCTCACCTCTATCCTCAGGCTGCAGCATCTCCGCTGGAGGACCTATCCTCGGGAACCCGATTCCGCCCCGTTCTTGATGATCCCGCTATAACAGACACCTCCGCCGTGTCACGGGTCGTGTGCTTGACTGGCAAGCTCTATTACGATCTCGTGAAAGAGCGGCAGAAGCGTCAGCTCGACGGCAGAGTAGCATTTGTGCGCGTCGAAGAACTCAGCCCCTTCCCCTTCCATGCAACGCTCGATGTGCTGTCCCGTTATGACGGTGCTCGGGAAGTCGTATGGCTGCAGGAGGAACCGCGTAATCAGGGCGCGTGGACGCACGTCGAACCCAGGCTGAACGCGGTGCTTGAACGCCTGGGGAGGGACAAGGTGACGTACAGAGGCAGGAAGGAGGACGCTGTGCCTGCGCCAGGCATTGCTTCGGCGTATAGTGCGCAGCAGAAGGCCGTCATCGATTCCGCTTTCCATGGGCTGTAGTACGGTGAGACTTCATCTGATCCTAGAAATACCGATGATTCTGTACGATTAGTTGCTCTGGAGTGTGGACTTCGGAATACTGGTGAGTGACGCAAAACCGTGCAGCCATCGAATCCAATGAGGCAGACTCACATCACCGTGTAGGATCTGATCCAGGTGCCAGCAAGCGATTTATGTCTCACTCGATGTATGCCTGCTCCGTCTCGCAGACGTCACCTCCAACATCGGACATACCCAGAAAGGCAACTCTCTGCATTCCTGACTATCCCATATGGCACCGCCGCGGGGAATACCCGTGTCGACCCACGGTCCCTTACATTCCCTGCGGTGCGAATTGCCGGGACGGGCTTTCTGTGGTCGTCTGTCATTGCAGACCATTCCAGGATATCCACCTCCACACGGAATCCGGTATAAGATTTTCCGACCATGATGAGACGCGTTGAACAAGCTCTTGTCGCAGCTCTTCTTCGCGAAAACCAGTTACCTCGGAAGCTCTACACTGTCGGGGCTGCTTAAATACCCATCCTCCACCGGTCTCCTCCCTCAGCTCCTGCTCAGGTCTATACCCACCTCGGAGGCCCACACCAGCAAATCTCCTCGCGATGTTCACTCGCATTCTCTCCTTTGTTGCCCTCGCTGCAGCGGCCAACGCGTATTGGACGTTCGGGGCTACCAGCCTGATCATCCAGACGCGTTTGGATTCCATCGTCAACCCTGACTCGGTGAGACCATCCATATCACTCCCAGGCTTTGCGTGCTCAACAGCCGAGCGATGCTAGATCGGCACTCACGTCCACGCCGTCGTCGGCGCCAGCGGTTTCAGCAACCACTATGACCCGGACGAGCTCATGAAGTCGAATTGCACGACTATACCTGTCCAACCTGACCTGAGCAACTACTGGGCTGTAGGTTGCCATCTTTGGTCTTCTGAGGGCCGCGCTGATCCCTGCTTATTAGCCGCAAGCATATCACCGGGACAAAGACACCGGAGAGTTCGTCGCCATGCGTGAGTGTTGCTTATTTGACAGCTTTTGTGTTCGTGCTGTACGCGACCACCGGACGGAGGCAACTTCGCTCTTCTCAGATTGAGAATGCTGCTTGTTTACACTCCGCTGAGAAAGCGAAAGAGCGCAGAAAAGGCGCCGAGATTTTTAAGCCATGCGTGCGATGTCTTGATGCCTCACGCATGTGCAGATAACTATATGCAGACGCCTCTCTGCGCGATCATACATTGTCACCTGCTCTCCCTTCTTGGTCTTTGACTCCATGATATTCCTGCCCGGGGCTTCTCTATACAAGCGACTTCGTCGCCAAAACCGTCGTTGGCTCTGAACAGTCTATTTTTTCCCGCGAGGCAGCGACTGGGCTCATCACGCGCTTCTACGTATTCTGACCTATCTCATACCACAGCAACTGCGTTCAACATCTACTACCTTCCCCGGCCAGGCCCGAAGAACGAGACCATCAAAGCGTTCCCAAAGGGTCTGCGGGTATGTCACCCGGGTCTCATATGAGCTACCGCTTCTGACTCTGACCAATCTAGATGCTGGCTGGAGACACGACGAGGCGTACGTTCAATGCCTCCAGTCATGCGGACCAGGCTATAACCTACGTATGCCTTAGTGAGTACTTCTCATCGCCGTCATGTGCACCCAGGTGCCGAATGTTACCATAGCGAACGACGACTCTCCGCAGACCAACGCCATGCCCACACAGGCGTGCCCCGGTGGCCTGCGAGCGCAAGTCTTCTTCCCATCCTGCTGGGATGGCGTGAACCTCGACTCGCCTGACCACAAGTCTCACATGGCGTACCCGATACAGAACTTCGACAGCGGCGACTGCCCGGACACGCACCCCGTTCACCTCATCTCGCTCTTCTACGAGATGGGCGTCAGTGTCCAGGACTTTGACTACCACGGCAACGGCACGTGGGTCCTCGCGAACGGCGACACTACCGGCTACGGCCTCCACGCGGACTTCACGAACGGCTGGGACGTCGACCTACTCCAGGCTGCCATTGACCAGTGCTCGGGTGCGAGCGGGAACATATTCGACTGCCCGCCGCTTGCCGCTGTGTACGATCGTGACGCCGCGGCCGCGTGCGTCTTCCAAGGCGACCTCGTCAACGAGGACATCGGCCTGACCTCGCCCATCCCCGCGCTCCCGGGCTGCAATCCCGTGTTCGGAGACGACAACCCCAACAGCGCCACGAACTGCGGCAAAGCCAACCCCGCGCTCGTCCCCGCCCAGAGCCGGCTCCCGACCGGGTGGGCCGAGGTCGGGTGCATCGCGGAGGGCACCACAGGGCGCGCGCTCTCAGCGCTCACGATGTCCGCGCCGAACATGACCAAGGCGGTCTGCGCCTCGTTCTGCGCGCGCCACAACTTCACGCTCGCGGGCGCCGAGTACAGCGACGAGTGCTACTGCGACACCGCGCTCCGGCACAACGCCACCGGGCAGCTGGTCGACTGGACCGAGTGCGCGAACCGCTGCGCCGGGAACGGTACGTCCCTTCTTCTTCTTCAGGCTCCTCCGCCTCTCGCATGCCTTAAGTTCGGTATGAGCTGACGTGCACTATACATAGCTAACGAGATCTGCGGCGGAGCGTCGAGGCTGTCGCTCATGACCAGTGTCGCTCGAGCTAGGCCCGACTCGGACAAGTCGGAGGCTTCCAGCCACGCTCTCCGCTTCAACCGCGAGCATATCTGAGAGCGGCACGTCAAGCTCTCTGTGCCCTCCAGAGCCCGAGTGCTCCAGATAACACGGGGCAGACGTCCAATTACTTCTCCGACCAATCTGTATCCAATGAAATCCCAGCTTCTCGTCGCTTCTCAACTTACGCTCCCACTCCGCTGCATGATGACCTCTCCTTCGGTGCCGCGCTTTCACGCTTCGTATACGTATCTATTCTCGCACTGATCCTCGTCCCCCTCGAGTCGACGCGCTGGTTCCCGGTGTCGTGCTTCGCTGTTCGGGCATGTGTCCCATCCAGAGTTCTGTCGTCGCTGCTGTTTTGAAGGTTCTCGATATGTATGTACCACGCCTCGGTGTCAAGCAAAGTACCAGAATTACCGAAGAAAGAGCCAGGTGCAGACTCATACATGCACAACCTCCGACGCAAAACCCTGCACAGGACCAGTCGAGGTGTCTGGGCGAATGACAGTGGGTCACCTTCGGCTACCGCGAAGCTTCAGACGCCCCGGCCGCCGTGCCGGTCGTGCAGGGCCAGACAGTACCTGACCAGCTGGGACCGCGCGAGTCCACCGGACTCCGCCAGACGGCCGCCCCCCACCCCTGCCAAACAATCGGGAAGCGCTGTAATGTGCCAGATGTAGGTAGTAACTACTCCGACGTAGACGGCGCCGGACTACATATACTGCAGTGGCAGAGTGCCTACGATACATGAGATACCTGCTTAATACCTGCTCTACTGAGAGCCTTCCTGTAGTATAACGTCTCAAGTGCCTTCGCTAGTACTTCTTGCAGGGCTACTATACGGTGGATTGCCAAGGAATAATAGCTTCCGCCGCCTGTAGGATACTGTGAACTTGAATGAGCCTCGCCATGAGCGCCGGGCCTCCTTGTTGCACCGTTCAAGCGCCTGCATATTAGTACGCAACGCCGTTTGATGGATTTATTTACTGTGTCAACGACACAATGAATGTCGCGTCTACCATCCTGGGAGGGCACCTGCAATGTACGCCCTCCTCGGCGCGTGGTGCATTGAATGCGCGCGGGCGCTTGTCATCGGGCGCCGACGAAACGCAAAACCTCCCCCATGTGCGATAATGGCTTGTTACTGTGAGATACAATGGCTGAAGGAATTCATCTAGTATTCATATATCACCTTGAGACGTTTGAATACGCCCTCAATAGCACATGTGGTCATCAAAGTACACAAACACACCTGAAGGCTGAAGCTGACTGTTCTTTGCTGGGTATGTACAGCGCAAGCGAAATATGCATAAAGAATCCCCCCATCCATAGGTCTCTTTCACGTGTTCGGTGCGCTGCAGTAGTAGCACATGAAGGAAGAGAGGACACAACGAGCTCTCCTAAGCTGATTTCAAACAAATACACTGACTCGGGTAAGGACTGCAAATACGACATGGCACCAGCACAGGAAAGAAAACAGCCACGTACACACACGACTTGATATTGTTCCGTCTCCAGGGACCTGGAAGCAGACCCTTGAGGAATCAGTACAAGCTTATACGGACGTGCTGCCGCGGCAGCGTGAACGCGACCAGTATGAGACGGGTTCACCTCCGACGCGTTCGGGGCCGACCCCCCGGTATTGTGAAGAGCAAAGCGGACGATGCAGTGATGAAAGAGCGATGAAACCACAAGAGGCGAGAGGTTTGGATACTGGTACAGGGAGGAAGCAGTCTGGTTGACGATGGGCACTCGGGAAAGGTAAACCGGGACAGTCAAGAATGGAGGAACGGCGGCGAAGCGGGCCACGGACGACCGGTGCAGCCTACGTAGTGGTGGTACATCGATACAGCTTGGAATTGCAGAGAGAGTTCGACAGCCGAGAGCGTAGAAACACGTAGAAGAGATGGGCAGTTGGCGCGGTGCTTCGGGAGAGAAGACGCCGCCGCTAGGATGGAGGCGTGCGCATGAACACTGACGTCTCGTCATACGTCCAGAGGCCAGACTCACGATCGGCGCGCGTGGCGACGCGGGGGGTGACATGGGAAATCCCTCCTGTAAGTGCTGCCTTGAGTTTAGGTCCAGAACCAGTATGCAGCTAGGCCTAGGAGGGCGATCTTCTGTACGTAGCTGGTTAGCGCGGGCTATGATGAGCCAGAGATCCGAGAAGGTAGCTCACGAATAACGTAGACGTCCAGCTGCCACCCTCGTTGGCTTGGTTCATCGGCGAAGGGATGTCAGACTTCATAGCCTTTAAGCGGCGCTTCAGGTTCGTTGCCATGTAGCGATCTTGTTGATAATCGGTAGCGTAGGAGGCGGCTATGTATGTCATGGGCTATCGTTAGGGAACCATAGCGCATATAGCCGACTCTGAAGCACTGATTAACTCACTCTTTCCATTCAACCCGTGGATCCTCACTTGCAGCACCTCCATGTCATGGACGATGACAATGTAGCGGGAAACCTTCGCGATATCCTCGGTGATCTTGTCGAACGAAGGGCGAACGCCAGAGTCTAGGCTACGGCGCAAGATGTTGATATCTTGTGCCAACCTGGCTTGAATGCTACTGTTGCTCCGGAGTTGCTCGGACGCGGTGTCATATTCGTATTCATGCTGCTCGCAGCGGCTCGCGTAGTACGACCCAGCCTCTCGGGTGCAGCGGGAGTACTGACCGTACGCCGAGTTCGTGAGATACGCTACGCATATGTTCCGTGCGGGCGTCGCAGGAGCATAGCGCTCCGAGGAGTAGCGATAGTCATCGTAATACGAGGGGGAGTAGTTGGTCGCCGACGGGCTGTGCCACGGACTGTACGTCGGGGAGCGCCAGGCGTCGTAAACTTTGCGGCGTTCCTCAGCGCGTCTCTTCTTGTCGGCGCGCCGTCTCTCGTCTTCAATGAGCGTGTCCTTGCACCGTAGGAGCTGCGCCGCGATGTCCCTCACTTCGCGTAGCTTCTTACGCAGACGCGCGATCCACGCCTCGTGGCCGTCGTCCACTGCTCCATTCGCGGCCGCTCATCAATACCTCTCGCCTGCGGAGAGGGACAATGCCACCTACGCTCGACGAAGAACCGCCTATGGTGCTCCTCGCGCTCCGTGATCTCCCGCTCAAGGGCGTCGATGCAACTGGCTGCGGTGAGCATCGCGGCCTCTAGGTCAGAGACCCTCCAGAGCGCCTCGTCGGTCCAGTCCTTGGCCTTGACCTCCTTGTACAAGCCCTCGGCAAGGTGGGAGCACTCCTTGTAGGACATGGTGAGCCGGGCGTACTCCTTGCGGTGGCCGCCGCACAGGCGGGGACGCTCTCCGTAGCCCATCAGAGCGCACGGCAGCTCGTCTACGCCGGGGACGACCTCGCAGGTGCCGGTTGACGGAAGGCGACGGTGGGGCATGGCTGGCCGTTGTCCGTGGAACCCCTGTTGAACGATCAGGAGGGACTACGACAACACCTGTTCGGACTACGGGGACGGCGGCGGCTGCGCGCAAGACGGGACGGGGTCCGACACTTGCGCGGCAGACGATGGTGGTGGTACGAAAGCAAGAGGCAAACGCATGTCGAGCGGGGACAAGAGGGCGTGCGGATTAAGGTTCGTTCGTGGCTCGTTGTCTGGCTGTCAACATCCTCCCCCATATCGGGAACAGCCAGGACTTCTTCATGCGTCTATGCGTCGTCCTGGGGCGTCGTGTTAGTACTCGCACGACATCCGGAGACTAGTATACGCTCACACGGAGGGATAGGTTCTGCAAATCATTGGGAGCAGACGCAAACTCGGTGTTGCGGCACGTACTTCGCAGACGTGCATGGTTGAGAGGCTACCGGCAGAATGTAGTTAGATCGCCAACAAGAACCTGTCCTTCATAAGCGTTCAGCGACTGACCAGACTCAGCCTTACAAGCACCCGCTTTCTTGCACTTCTCGTTGTGCTGAACACGCTGCGATGTTCTGCACCGGGAAACACGCTGGCACAGCTCGAGAGAAACAACTCCGTCGTCGCGGAGTCTTAACCCTTTGCTTCTCCCGCTCTGTTTATCTCTTGCGCTCACAACCAGGTTAGGATTGCTCTATGAACTGCATTTATTACTTTTCCTTTCGTTACGGTAGTAGACTGTAGCAAAGTGTGTCGTCTGCTGTCCTACGCGTGAGTGTGTATATGAGATTAATTACTAAGTGATACCGCGACAACGTCGTGAGATGCTGAGAGGACCAAACGTGAGCTGTCCCCTTCGCGATGTGCAACGGAAGGGGGACAGGCTGATACAGGTCATGATATGGCAGACAATTCCGAGAAAACGAACGTGCACAACACTCTCCGGACGCAGCCGACGCGCCGTGGAACAAAACGAGGGCAGGGGGCACACTAGTGAGATCTAGAGTTACGCGGGGGGTGTGGGTCAAGCTGACGGGGTATGGGCGTCGAAGTGAGATACGCGGGAGAGGAAGAATGACACCACAAGCTGCTGCTGCCTTCGTTCGCTACACGTTACGGTCTAGGGTAGATGGGGAAGGGGAGAGAGGGGTCGTCCGGGCATGTCGTTGCGCAACGTCCGCGTCTAAGCGGTCGGTCTAGAGGGGTGGCGCGCGAGCACGCTGCCAGTGCGAGCAGCCTGGATAGAGCTGAAGCGCTGCAGCTCCTCGGGCTTCATCGAGATCTTTTGGCCGAAGCCGACCTTGCGGGCGGCACGACGGAGGAAGGAGACACGGTTCGAGTACAGCGACTCGTGCACCGACGCCGCGCGCGAAGTCGTGCGAGTCATTGGGACGCCGCTCTCCGCAGTCTGCGCAGCGAGGGCCGCATGATGACGGGCACGGAGGGATTTGATGATCGTAGCCTTCATCGCGAACTTGATCAGGTCGAGAGGGAAGAACCAGACGATATCCTGAGGATAACATGATCAGCAGACGTTCGAAAGTAGGTGGGTAAGAGAATACATACCCAGATCCAGACGATACCAATCCAGCCACCAGAGATAGCCTGGATGTTGGTGAAGCCCCAGTTGCCGTACGCAGCGATGATCGACGACACGAGCTGAGCAATGCAGAACGCAGCGAACAGCGCAACCGAAGGACGCTCCATGAAGAAGAAGCCGTGCGAACGGGTGACGAAGATGAGCGCCTGCGAGATGATGGCAACCTGAAGGTACACGATCATGTGCAGCTGAGGGTCGTTGTGGTCCGTAGCCTGGTGAGCACCGTTGTGCAGGGTGACACCAAACTTGTCGTAGAACCAGGTCGTGCGGATGATGATAGCGACGAGCGCGATGGTCGACAGCGTGAGGTAGAGACCGTACGCAACGGCGAAAGCGAAGATCTCGGCGAGATCCCAACTGTCCGGGGAGTTCGAGGGCAAGACACGGTCGACCGAGAGGGTCATGATGGTACCGTCGTTCAGTAGTGCAATGATCAGGACCATGAACGGAGGGAAGTCGAACTTGAACGCAAAGGCCAGGATGGAGAAGCATACGACAATACGGATCGTCACAGCGCACGCGTAGATGGCGTAGTTGCGCATACGCTGGAAGATGATACGCGAGCCGCGGATGGCGTGGACGATGGTCGAGAGACCGGGCTCCGTCAAGACGATATCCGCAGCGGAGCGAGCAGCATCCGTGGCACCCTCGACAGCGATACCGACGTTGGCACGAGAGAGCGCGGGGGCGTCGTTAGCACCATCACCAGTCATGGCGCACAGGTGGCCAAGGGCCTGGAGACGCTTGACAATCTCGTACTTGTGCTCGGGGAAGACACCAGCAAAACCGTCGGCGTCGAGGATCATCTCGTCGAGATTCCTGAAGCGGCTGCCAGGCTCGGGGCCGTCCTTGAGAACCTTGGCGGGGTACATGTGGTCGCCGAGGCCAAGACGACGGCCAGTCTCCTTCGCGATAGCGAGCTGGTCACCCGTAACCATCTTGACCTTGACACCGAGAGCGAGGGCATCATCGATGGTCTGCTTGGTATCCTCACGAGGGGGATCAAAGATGGCAAGGAGGCCGATGAGCTCGAAGCCGTTACCCTCACCCTCCGGGTCGGTACCCTCAACCTCCTCGTAGGCAACCGCAAGCGCACGGAGACCACGCTGAGCGAACTCCTCGACGTCGGCCTCGAGACGGGACTCGAGCTCCTCTGTCTTGTTGCGGGTGCAGAGTTCGATGATGATACCAGTCATACCCTTGGTGACGCGCTTGAGCTTGCCGGACGACTCCTCCAGGTAGGTAATCTCGGTACGCTTGTCGACAGGGTTGAAGGGCTTGAAGTCCAGGAGCTTGATGCCAGCGCGGGCACGAGAGGGGTCGCCGATGGCGCCAACAACGCACTGGTCGATGGCATCCTGATTCTCCGTGCGGGAAGCGTACGCGGCGAGAAGGATAACGTCCTCAGCGGAGAAGGGGCCGTACGTGCGGATCGTGTCACGGTCGATGGTGAGCTTGTTGGTGGTGAGCGTACCGGTCTTGTCTGAGCACAGGATGGTGACGGCAGCAAGCTCCTCGATGGCCGTGATACGGGTGACGATGGCCTTGTACTTGGCAAGCTGCTGAGCACCAACGGCGAGAGTGACAGACAAGACGGTGGGCATGGCAATGGGGATACCACCGATCAAGAGCACCAAAATGTTGTCGAGACCGCGACGGTACGAGTAACGGAAGCCGGCGTACAAGCAGAAGATCTCGGCGAGAACGAAGATACCGATGACGACCAAGCAGAAGGACCCGATCTGGGCGAGAATCTTCTGCAAGTGACCAGTGGTGTCATCGTCCTGGCCGACCAGGTTCGCGGCGCGACCGAAGAACGTGTTCGGGCCGGTGGAGATGACGACACCCTCAGCCTCGCCCTGCTTGCAAGTCGAGCCACTGCGCGGGAAGACCGGGTTAGCATATGACATCACTCCGAGTGTGGGAATGTACGCACGAGAAACACTGGTCACCAAGCTTCTTGCTCTGGGGAAGCGACTCGCCAGTGAGGGCAGCCTGGTCGATCGAGACGTTGATGGCCTCGGTCAGACGGCAGTCGGCGGGAACAATGTCACCAATCTTGAACGAGATCATGTCGCCGGGAACGAGGTAGGAAGACTCAATTTCGCGCCATTGACCAGCACGCTTGACCTTCGCCTTGGGGGCGAGCGAGTCCATGAGCGCCTTCACAGCGTTACCCGCATTCCGCTCCTCGTAGAAACCAATAGCCGAGTTGATGAGCAACAGAGTGACGATACCGACGAAATCCTCCCAGTCCGGGGGACGGTGCTCGCCGTTCGACAGGGCGATAGCGACCAGGGCAGCAGCCTCCATGACCCAGGAGAGCGGGTTCCACATGAAACTGAGGAACTGCGCAAAATCATTAGACGGATGTCGGACAGACGAAATGAATAGAACATACCTGAAGGAAGGGGTTCTGCTCTTCGCTCTCGAGCTTGTTAGGACCGAAAAGCTCGAGACGGCGAGCGGCCTCCTCGTCAGTCAGACCGTTTTCGTCGCACTGAAGGAGCTTGAAGACATCGTCGACAACGATAGTCTCCAGGTCGACCTTCTCCTTGTCGTAGAGGTCCTCGGCCTTGAGTTGGATCTGCGACATGTCCACCTTGGCGTCTAAATGCGCAAACACGATCAGAACCGCCCGAACGAGCGACAACGCGCGACAAAAAACTCACGGCTCGGCTTCTCCTCCTCGTCATGGCCAAAATCCTTGTACTCTCTCTTCTTCTTTTCGGGCTCGGGTGCGGGGGCCTGAGCCGGCTCGGTGGAGCCGGCCTCCTTCTCGACCTTGGGATCCGACATGAGCAGACGAAGGGGGGAGGCGGGGGTGGGTGGGGGTGAGGGCGGTAGGGTAAACCCTAGGGGTAGCTAGTAGCTGTCGCGTATAGCGAGGGCGGAGGAAGCTGCAGCGGAGAGGGAGGAAGAGGTGGAGGAAGGATGGAACGACGCTGGCAGCCGCCAGACTCTTAAATATCCACCAGTCTCCCATCTGCCAGGTCCCCTCGCAAACACCCCCAAACAAAATTCCCAGACGCCGCCGAGCCCGGCGCCGTCCTGATTCCAACTTGATCCGGGCCAATCCAAGTCTCCGGCTCGCCTTCCTTCTCCTTTTTGCTCTGATCGTCCGTCGGCCGCTCCCTCCGACCCGGCCTCTGCATTTTGCGCGGATTCCCGCTGCCTTCCCCGGCACCAGCGAACCCGCGCGATGCTCTCAGCACGCTCGGGGCAGCACGGGAACGCCTCGGGCGTCGCACTCGCCGTCAGATACGACGTCGGGCAGCCCCGCCAGACGCCGCACATGTCTACCAGCCGCCTCGCTTCCATCTATCATCCAGCCGCAATCGCGCCTCCCTGCTGTCGCGATGTCGCCGGCGCGCGGGGGCGCCCCCCGTTTGGGCAATGGGCGACCTTCCCACGCGCCATATCGGGCCTTGGCGGTTGCTACCCATCGTCCTCATCAGCTTCTCCCTCGTCAATCGTGTCGTGTGCAGCCACACAACCCTCGAGAGCAACTATGTATTCCGCCATTGGCCCGGGGACGGACGACCAATGATCACGCTGGCAGCTCATCATTCAATGATGGGCGCAGTCTCGGATATGATGTATCACTTCGCTATCAGGTTCGTACATACGCACCTTCCCCGCTCGCACTTGAGACGCTAGCAAAGGCAATGCTCGTCTGCTTGAAATCGACTGTTCAGTGCATGATCATACAATCTTCGTTCGAAGAAGGGCTTGTCCACACCAGCCTGTGCTTATCGCGGGACGTCCGTTGGGCTTGTCCTGATTACCGCCGTCCGCTGCTTCAACGCACTGCCGGGCACACTGTACATACACCTCCAGCCACATAACGCCCATTTGCGTCATTCGCCCGTGCGTGGCAGGCTCAAACGGATGGACGAAGAACATGCGATCACCTCGCGGCGGCGTGCGGCGCAGGCGTCGCTTTCATCGGGATTTATGCGGCGACAATCCAGAAATTCTGACCGGCCGCGCCTGTAGACGGACGAGATGTTGAGCCCCTCGCAGACCGTCGCGTCTCACAGCTGTGCGGCGTGTCAACACGCTGACGACCTCCAGCAATAGAGGTGAAGACCGTTGGATGGGTGTCGCAGGAACGCATACGATTGTCTGACTTTCGACACGCTCACGCTGCTCTGAGAGTAGTTTTTGACAGGATTCTATCGAGCGCGTACTGGCAGGGGATGGGAAGACGCGGCGGCGGACGTGCACAGGTCTCCGTGTTCGACATCAGTCCACGCTCGGAGACGCTCCCACCTCTGTCGGAGTGTGGTGATTCGCCATTCGCGCCCCAGCATCACGGCTACTTGATGCGCACAGAGTCCGACCCCGTTTCTCGTTCGACCAGCGACGCGAGTGCGTTTGACATTTCAGCGTGCGGGCTGCGGGGGCACACGCCAGGTCCAGGTCAACCGACAGTGAGCTTCTCCCGTCCCCGGGCTCGCCTATGTGAACGAACAACCGTTGCAATCCGCGACAACGTGTGCACTGTCCTTGGGGCGGGTCACCGTCGTCGCGTCCCCCTCCCCATGGCACGTCGGCTATATGCTGCAACCTCCTCATCCCTCCGGCTCCCGGTGCGAGGGGCGGGAGCAGAATGCGCAGTCCTGCATGGCACGTTGCAGCCGTTGCGTCGATCAGGTCGCCTCCCGCCCACCCGACGCGAGCTTCTTCGTCGTGGCGCAGGATCTTCTCCTGGTTCTTGCCCGCTATCCGATCCATCGCGCACGTCCCGCCGTATCGCGCCCTCCATCGCGCGCGCACGAGCTCGGTACCGATGGGTGCGGCGAGGTCCACGGTCCCGACCCGCGTCCGACGCTCGTCCATCCTGTAAGCATTCCGAGCGTACCCTGCAGAGTCGGACGGCTGCATACCTTCGCAATCGCTGCTTACAGAACGTTCTTACCTGTACGCACGCCCGACGAGGGTCCCGATCCAAACCCGATCCCGCACGCCCGCCGCAAGATCGACGCCGGGCGAAAAAAAATGCATTCTGCCCTTTCTTTCGCCCGAGTTTTGTCAGAATTCGCCGGAAGAGGAAGGGGTCCGGCGGCTAGCTGCACGGCACGCCCGGCTTTGCGTTCGGCAGGCGAGCAATTGGCCAGGAGCCGGCCCAAATATAGACTGAGGCCGGTGTCGGACCGGGGACGATGTGGTGGCCGGCGGCAAAGGGATGAGGAGATGACCTCACACCGAAATTAGCCGATGAGGGCGTGATAAGATTCGGGTGGGAGATTGCGGTGCTGGCGGACGCGTTCGACGACGCAGATCTGATGTCTCGATGCGATCTCGCGTCGCCCGAGTATTTCCTCTTTGAGCGACGTGCCCCGACGACGGTACGACCCGCGCGTCCGCGCCCTGCTCTCATCCTCCTCATCTCCGCTGCTCCTCGTTCCTCCCCGCGTCGGCGGGCTTGGCTTTCGCGTCTGCATCTGTATCTGCGACGAGTTGCAGGCTTGCTGCGGGGCCGCCATCACCGGAGTGCGCGCCAAGTCATGAGGACGCAGATGTGGCATCATCCTTGACCGGTGCATCTCCACTATACTTATCCAGGTACGTACTCCAGTCTCCGCGCCATCCTCTCCGTTCCAGCGCCCTCCCACCCATCCGCTGCGCTGCCAATCCCCAGCGCGGGTCGACGTCATATCTCATAGCGCCTTCGAGGGTAGCCCGACTCGACGCGGACGCAGCCACAGTTCAAGAGTCTAAACAAACCCGAGTCGAGAATGGTCCCCCGCTGCGTCATATGCGAGCAGCGACCGGAACGCCGAGGGTTGGGTGTCTATCTGCCTGCGCACACCTAAGCACTATGCGCTCGCCTACTCGATTACCTCAGCTCGAGCCCTCCTTCCCTACTGAACTTGCTAAGCAGGAGGTGCGGACATGCCGTCATCTCGCGAGGCTTCTCGAGTCTCTCGTACTGTGAACGCGCTTGGGGAGGCCGGGCACGGCAACAAGACTGCCCACGAAGCACGGCGAAGCACGAAGAAGCTTGCGGAGCGCAGTAACTCAGGTTCTAGCGAGGTGGCTCACGTTCTGTCCGTACTGTACGGCACGCACGCACGACCACCTCGAGGCTCCTATGCTCAGTGACAGCTGCCTTGCTCCTGCCCGTTGCTTGCTGCGACGCGAATCGGACTCGGGTCGGATGTGTGTATTTCAGTCTCGGGCGCGCCGTTCTGCTCCTTGTGCACCCGGACGCATTGCACCTGCGGTGCCAGAGCCAGAAGGTTCGCAGTGCCCTGGGATATGATGCTGCGACTCGACTGCGCGGCGCTGCCCCACCTCGGATTGGGATATAACTCGTATCTGGTATATACAGCGACGTGTCTGAGTCTCGGGCTAGGTGGACTTGCCGCTCCGTCACCGTGCGCCGTTTATGCTAGTTGGTTGGCTATCTATCGTCTGTGTGTATGAGAGTTCCGTCGCCGTCGCCGTCGCAACCTACCCACACTTGGCCGTGTGCGATTCTGTCCGCCCCTCGAAAGCACACGATGACCGTGGACGAAGATGTCCGAGGAAAGCGGGCCTGCTGACCCACAGGCCGTTACTCTCACACACCGATCGTGCAGAACCGGCGAGCGCTTACACAATATCCCGCCCGTACCCTCCCTTAGCCTACCTCCCTTGTCGTGCATGCTGTTGTGCCGGCGGTTCTTTCACGGACGTCTAGTAGTCAGCGCAGGGACCTCTCAATATTCTCGATCTTTATTGGAGAGGCGCAGAGCTCCAGGCCTCTGCAGTATGAGCTGGAGACGATGATTTGGTGGCACCGACGGAGTAGTAGTCGCTCCTATCCGCCAGCGGAACTTGGAAGATCCTTGGTGCTGAAAGTGAAGCGCCCAATGCTCCAGAGCTCCGAGCCAGTCGACGTTCGTGGCTTGCGCCGCTTCATCAGGCTTCACTCTGGACCTTGGCGGAGAAAAAGTGCTTTTCGAAATGCGTGCGACGCCTCGTCTTTCTTTCTGAGCTGCAGACCTCCTATCTGATAGCGACCTGCCTAGGCTTCCTTGGGCTCAGCGCGAGAACCGAGCTCCGAGGTGTGGCCGCGAAATGGTTGGGGGAAGCACGCACGCGCGTGTGCGACGAGCGTAGGCTATTGGACAGCGCTGGCACGACTCCCCCTGCCGATCCTTCCTGTGGCGGTCGAGGTGGAAGTGCCAAGCCCGAACGATGTGCGCGCTGCTCATTCCCCTTCGAGAACGTGCATGGTTTCTGCCACTGCGTGGCGGGTTGGCGAAAGCTTGGTTGTACGTTGCTCGACGTTTCAAGGTTGCCACCTGCTGCGCTCGCGGTGCAAGTATCGGCAATATGGTCTTCTTGGCTTGGCAACATTCTTGTCGCTTTTGCCCTGTTACCGTGCCCACCGTCCGACCTGCGACTCTTCGTATCTCTGCGTTGGATATCCGCCGAGCGTGAGGATGTGGACGCAAGTACACGCACCCGCATGGAGCAATATATCAGCGGCTATTGTCCCACCAGGTCTGGCCATGGAGGCGAGGTATGTACAACAGCCTCCTGTGATCCCGACAACATATGGGTACGAGTTGACGATCAGGACCACTTGCTGAATTGGCAGAAATGACCACGAGAGCGCGAACGAAGCGAGAGAGTCTGCTATACACTGTCAATGCGGTACCGCATCCTGGAGGAGGCTCATGCTCACGCACCACCTCGCGGGAGATGCGGGGGCAAGAACCGTCGTGGAGGCTAGAACGCTGCTTCACAAATTCCCTGCGACACTCGCACTTCTCATCCTTGGTGGAACCTTTTAGTTGGCTCTCTGACCACTGGCGAGTACCTCACCCGGGAAACGGGCCCGCCGCTTCTCACGTACCCCAGCAACTTGGTGAGCTCCTACAGCACCGTGCTAATATTCGCATGCCGGCGGGCCCAGCAGTCCAGAATCGAAAGCGACGATCCGCCACTTTACCAGGTCACATTCACGCTGACTCGACGCCGAGCCAACAATAGCCCGATCCTGCGCTCGCAAGGTTCACCGCAGGCGCGGGATGCGTGTCAACGGAGGATGTGTGCGCAGAGGGAAGCCGCTTCGGCATATATGGCCATGGTTGACTCCGACAAGAGGTTTGTCCCGGCTTCGGCTGCATGCACTACCCAGGCTACCCGTTCCACTTCCGCCATAGTCGACGGGGCAGCCCGTCGGACTGGCTGCGAGGTCGGTCAGCACTCATGAAGGACCCGGCCGTCGAGTAGCTGACGCTCACCGTAGGTAAGCGGACACAGTGCTTGGCCCGTGAGGAGTCCGGCTCTAGGACGGTACCCAGCATGCTTGGCCCTACATCCTTGTGCAAGCGTGCGGTATGCCTCCGCTGCAGCACGAGATTGCTGGTGGAGTGTCCTGCAGAACGCAACGAGGTTGGTCTGGTGCATAAGTAGGGAAAGTATCGAAATGTGCGGGGCCACTACGCAGACGTCTGATCTGCAGTGCTACTGTCCCTACCTTATGAAGCAGCACGATGCACTGGCGTAACCGTGATCCACGAGGATGGAGGGAGCGGAGCCAGGAGTAGCGACAGTCTGCGTACCTCGCATGAGTGAGCACCGCAGGGGACAGTACAGCAGATACTCACTATTTGGGTCCTGTGTGGTTTGAGTCGTTTCCAAGGTTGTTCGATCAGGAACACTCCTGAATGGACATGGACCAAAAGTCGAGGCCTTCAACGTACACAGGGCCTTCTGAATGTAGTTACACAACGAGAAGCCTGCTTCAGTAGTATCTACGCTGAGCTTCCTCTTGGCTCTCAGGGTTGGAGTGGCCCAGGTTTGAGAACACAATATAATTCCAAGCCTGGAGAGCATGGGCGTTCCGGTCGACATGTCGAATCTTGAGCAATATCCCAACTGCCTCGATTTGAGGAGGAGACCCGACTATGCATGTGTTGAATCCGGATTTGTTGGTGACAAGTAACACGGGTCGATGAACAGCATTGAGCCTGCCACCAAGAGGAGGTCTAAGGATGAGCTCCGGAAGAAGAGAGGTCGAGAGATCAGGAACTCACCACAAGACGTTGTATGCCACAGAAGGCCGTCTTATCCGGTACGACGCTTCGCATCGTCACACACACGCACAACGGTTGTGGGCAAGAACGCAACACCACCTCCGCAACACGGAACTACTTATAGACAATAATCGAAGTAATAAACACAGGGCAGGAGACGAAAGCATGCATGCAACAACAGCGGAAGTGGAAGAGAGATGCGCAAGAGTTTCTACACGTGCCAGGCAGTGCGAGCCGATCGAACACAGATATTATACGACAATCCGTTAGAACAGCTCTGTAAAACGAGCAGAATCACACCGCAGAACCGTCCGTAGCACCAAGTATTACACAATGAATAGCGTGGGAGTGAGGCGCTGTAAGGGCCGCCCGTCCGCCAACCCGCGAAGCACGAGTACAGGCGCAGGACGGCCTAGAGCGCCTCACCCATCTGCTGCTGTCCGAAGGTCGCCTGGCTGGTTTCCCGCACCAGTCCAGGCCTCGAAAGATCCGAATGGCTCTCCCGGTAGTCGTGCGCGCCCTCGCCGAAGTACGCGTTAAGGATAGACATGTGGCCGGGCGTGATCTGGTTGGGCGGCGCCGGGAAGTCTGACAGGCCTGACATGCCGGAGGTGTTGGTCATGAAACTCGCGCGCGCAGCGTCGGACGACATCGGTACGCCGAGGCTCGACTGTTGCGAGACGATGCGGCGGGAGTCGCGCTCGTCCACTGGGCTCTCGCCTTCTGAGTGGTTGACTGCGGACAGGTGGGTCGAGAAGCGTTTGGGGGTCGCGAAGACGGGTGGGGTGGAAACGGCCTCGACTTCGCCAATACGCACGTCTAGAGTAACGAGGATGTCAGCGACCGCGCGCAGATGTCACATATGCCAAACTCACTCTCGTCATCCTCCTCGACAGGCAGCTCCAACATCGATGAGGCTCTTGACGACTCCACGTCCTCCGGTATGTTGTCTGACGGCTGTGAGAGCGCTAGGTTCGCGTGGATAGGGAGGCGCAGAGGCGTTCCCGTCCCTTCGCGTTCATAGATCAGGCCCGGTGGCGACTGCGACAGTACTTGAGTCGGCTCTGGCCCGAGATCGTCCGGGCGCTGACCGCCAAGTCCGCCATACCGCGCGCCCCACATTGGCGATGCGCGATCACGTTCGTATCCTTCACCCATGGCCTCGTATGCCTCCATCTCCTCGATGTTCTCATTCAGCTGCCGCGCAAGCGACGTGAGCCCACTCAGAGTGCGAGTACTGCGCGCGGTCAGCTCAATGGGGATGTTCCCGCTTGGACGGCGAGAGATGGGAGGCAGGGAGTCTTCCGACGAGGGCGTCCTGCTCTCTGGTGGCCGGTAGAACAGGTCGCGAAAGCGGTCAAGGTCGTCGTTGTTCGTGATGGGACGGGGGGACAGTGGCGGAGAGGACTGCTGTGATACAACGCCTGGAGATGATCCAGACGAGTTGAAGCTACGCTGACTCGCGGATGGCACCTTCCTGAACACGGGAGGGTTAACGTTCTCCATAGGGGAAGAAGCCAAGGTGTGATTAGACGAGACCTGCGTCGCTTCCCGAGTCACCCCAGGACGGCGTCCGCGACTCTCTAGAACACCGGACGATGCCTTGGAGTGCGGCGAGAGCATACCCAGATCCTCCTCTACAGGCTCCTGTTCAGGACTGAGGACAACGATGTCGTCCGAATCTTCGAGGACATGCGAGACTTTGATCCTCTCCGGGGTTGGAACGTCGTGATTCTCGCTCGTCCCGAGACCGCTGTCAGTGCTGAGCGGTCTCTGCATCGTGTGACTGAGCGCTTCAGCAAAGCCCCACTCGCTCGTCCGTTTGGATGACGGGCCGTAAGGATGCCCAGATGGATTGGACGAACGAGAAGGCTCGGGGAGCTGCACAGGCGGTGTCGGGATGAATGGCGAATACTGGATCTCGTCAGGCAGGATCTCGCGGATCTGCCCCGGAGCGAGTTCAGCAAACATGCTCGACTGAGGCGGTCGGACCGAGAGGTGCTTGTTGGGTCTCGCTCTGACAGCGTTGACCGGCGTGGAGTCGTTGCCTGTGATAGCTGCGAAGGGGTGGTTGACCTGGGCGTATGGCGAATACGGGTGGACGACGATGGGCTGCCGATGTCTGGTGATGCTCTCCTCGCCGGTCGTAGTGGTGGGACTGGGCGCAGCGGAGCTGTCCGACCGTGCTGGTCTGACAGCTGGTAGAACAGGAGCTCTGCCGTTGGTGCGCTGGTAGTAGGGATATGTGGCCCCTTGAGCATACGGATGGGGTATCCGGATTGGCTCCTGCTCTGTGGGATCCTCTGGGGGAACTGGAGAGGATATCGCGATGCCGACACCCTCCGCAGACGTAGACAGGCCCGATGGAGTGGGTGAGACACCATGCAGCCCGCCTGGACCGACGGCTGGCTGGTGCTGGGTCGTACGGGGGCCAGCTTCAGACGGCGGAGTGATGACGACGACGCCTCCGCCACGGTCGTCGCGTCGAGGCATCTGGTCTCGGAGGTGAATCACCTTCGTGCCGTCGCGCTTCAGTGCCTCCTCCATTGCAGCCGCTTTCTCGTCCATCGGCGCCTTGCCTTTATGCCGCTCTTCGTCGACATCGTGCCCCCCAGCTATGCCGCAGAGACCGGCAGCCGTCGTCGCAGTTGTACGTACCATCCTCAGCGCGGACTTGCCCAGAGAGTGGTTCCGGCCATGGCCAGGTGTCCACATGAACGACTCGTCCGAGCGAGAGTGCGCCACAGAGCCGACCGAGTTGGAGTGCGCATGGCCGCGCGAGCGCGTCTGCCCGTGCGACGCCGAGGTCCACGTAGCGATACCCGTCCCGGTCGCCGTCGCCGTCGCCGTCCCGAAGCCACTCGTCGTCGTGCCATGCCCGTCGGGGCGGGGCGGGCGCACGCGCACGTGGACCGTCGGCCGGCGCCTCTGGCTGCCAAGCAAGGTTGCCTCTGCGAGCACGTCGAACGCGCTCGGTTCCCGTCCGTGCGTCGGGGTGCGCGTCCGAGACCCGAGCGACTTTGCGCGCGCGCGGGACACGGAGCGTGCGGCCTTGTCCCCGAACGACTTCGTTGCCTGCTTCTGCCACCGCTTGCGCTCCTCTTCCAGCTGCCGCCCGTCTTCAAGCACCCTGCGCAGCTAGGTCAGTATGATATGCGAAATTCGAAACGTGCGAGCCAAGCGCGCTTGTGCGAGCGTGGGACCGGGCGAAAGCTTACTTAGTGAGTGACGGCACGGGACTGGGCAGCGCGAGGTCGTCGAGCGCAAAGCTCTTTGGACGGTGGGGCTTGAGGTGCGTGTTCGCGTCGTTCCTCACCGGGACCGCTCTTGACGGTCCCGCCTCGGGTTCTTCGCGCACAGGTTCTGGTCGTACTGGAGGTGGACGCGGAGGCGAAGGCGGGTATGCGCCGCGCGATGAGAGCTGTATCGCCGACTGCGACTTCTTCAGCACCTTCGCGCCCGCTGCGTCCAGGGGGGACTCCATTCCAGGCGGCCATAGGGGGCTCTCGGGAGGGCTCACGATCCGTCCGCTACCAACGACCCCTTCGCCATCCACCACCCGCAGAGCGAAGCGCGGCCGTGGGAGAATCAATGCATCGCACCAGGTCTCCGCCGATAGCCACCGTTGCTTGCCCTTGGGGAGCACCGCTGCCGTACCTGTCGCCTGACGAAGATTGGGAGTAGACATGGACGCTTTGATGCTGATACGTGAGGGTCGACGTTCAGGAAGGAGGTACGCAGGGGCAGTGGGTTTGTCTGCGCGCGGGTCGAGAAGCCTGACGGAGAACCGAGAAGTGGAGGGGTTCTTGCGCGGAGCTATCGTGACAACCGGGCTGGAAACCGGGGGCGGCGGAGGGCCCGAGGGCACGGGCGTCGCGTATGCGTACGGGTGGCGGCGGGGGAACGTCGGCTGTGTATGCGAGTCGTACGTCGCGTCCTGGGGCAGCGGCGGGACGGGCTCCTTGCCACGCAGGTCGCCCGCCGACGACGAGTGCTGCAGCTTGTGCGCCTTCTTGTTCCCGAAAGAGAGTATGCTGGCCAGGCTCGAGCGGTGATGGAGAGGTGCTTCCTGTGACCGCCGCGGCCGCGCAGGCACGGGCGTGTCCCCGACGCCGCCAGCCTGGTCTAGCTTTACGA
The DNA here is from genome assembly GCA_022385805.1 of Pilatotrama ljubarskyi. Taxonomy (NCBI): domain Eukaryota; kingdom Fungi; phylum Basidiomycota; class Agaricomycetes; order Polyporales; family Polyporaceae; genus Pilatotrama; species Pilatotrama ljubarskyi. The sequence continues at coordinate 151,177 of MU277715.1, read as the reverse complement.
ACGACGTCTGGACGCGAGTGCTCTTACGTTTCTGCTCGTCCGCCGCCGCCCGGGACGCGTTGGACATCGCACGGATGCGCGGCGAGCGCTCCGTCCGCCCCTCGTCGTTCTCCATGAGCCATCCGCTAACAAGGTGCCCCCAGCTGTCCGTATTTCGATCGTCCTTGGGGGGTTCGACAGGTCCGTGGTAAGGAATGTACCAATCGTCGGATTGAGGTTCAGCCGAAAGGGGGGAAGAAGGATTAGTCTTGAAGGGCAAAGCTAAACGAGAAAGGCGGGAAAAGGGAGAGGACGACTGCGCATGGCTGGACATAGGATAAGGAGCGGCGGCGCAGAGGACCGTCGAGGCGACAGGAGGCGTCCAGGACGTCAGACACGTCGAGCTCAACGTCCAGCACGTCGGGGAAGGAGGTGACCAGTTTTGCGAGCAATTTGATGTCGACAAGTCCGAGGATAACTCTCCCCGCCAAGATCATCATCTCACCATCTTCAGCGTTCAGTCATTCGCACCGCTCAATCATCAGTGCACCGGTCTAGCAAATATACAGTAAGGCACTGTCTCGTACATCACCCATGGATAGATGACACGTTTGAATGCACGCAAACATGGAGGGTGTGGTCAGGATATGCGTCGAAATGGGAGGATAACTGAGTGGCAAATATCCTCGTGCGTCGGGCGGGTCCTGATTCGGAAGTATTTGTTGGTAACAAATACTTCCGAATAAACAGATAGAAACTACCCCGAGTGGCGAGACTGAACATGCTGGAACCTCGCAGTTCACATTCAGTGTTGCTTTCGCATTGGGGCATGATTGTCCTTGCTACAGGATGTCCGGGAGGCCACTCATGAAGAGCATTCCGATTCCGTCGGAGTTATATCTCAACGCCATTTCGACACGACTAAGTCACCTTTCAGTCTATGTACGTTCGTGACAGATCTAGAAAAAGGGGTATCTGGTCGAGTACGCGCGTCGAGGAACGCGGCTGACACCAATGTCGATTCCTTCGAAGCCACGCATGTTCAACAACTGCCTGACATAGAGCCTGAGGTCGAATACAAGTCGTTCAAATACAACCAATCCGGAGCGCTCAAGTCGGGGCACGGAGCAGTGCGTGTGAGGGGCTTAAGTGCCGAAGCTATCTCAGGGTCTCCTCGATTAGAGGGTAACATGCATGGCTATTCTCATCTGTGTACACACGAACATACTGCGCAAGGCGGCGACGGAGCGCTCGCAGGAAGTGGAAGGGGCTGCAAGGTCAGGATCTGCGGCAAGTACTCACGAACATCTCTGGACCACTATGTTCGGCCGAGTGTATTCGCATGGGACGGAGTTAACGAGCTGCGGCAGTCCGGAAGGCCGTAGCCCTTGCACTCGCCGACTGCATCATGCTCCGAGCGGACGGTATGGCGGGTTTCGTAGCAGCGGGAGGTGGACCGGAGCGACACAGCTCCAGGAGCAAGTCGCCATTGTCGTTGAACGCCGGCGCGCCCAGCCGGTACGCCCCTCCAGGCGGGTAGAAGAACTGCCACACGCCGTCAGCGGCACCGACACCAGGGTCCGCGCCTGCTGACATCGCCCCGACGTCGGCGTCGTTGGGGAACTTGAACGAGCCCTCGAGGAGCTGGCGCGCGTCGCTCGACATGCCTTCCAAAGTGATGACTCCGGAGGATGAATCTGATTCCAGGGTGCAGACAGGCGCGGACTGTCCGCACGGCTTGACCTTGATGACGCTTCCGACGACCTCGATCGTGAATGTCAGGCCCCACTTGATCGTTGCGCGCGCACTGCGAGGTAGCGCAGGTGCGGGGTAAGCAGACAAGACATGAAGAACCAAGTCTTTTGAGACGTACGAGCGAGGGATTGGGCCATCCACAGATTCCATGATGAGCTCGACCGATCCGTCAATCTGAATGCGAGGAGAGCCTTGCCCCACGAGAGTAGGGACTGACAGGTAATTTTCCGTTCGGCCTACCAACTCTTCAGTCACGCGGGCTAACCAGGGAGATGCACATCCACTCACAAGCAATCCTGTCGTTGCGGACGAAATTATCCCAACTGCTCTCGCACCTATAGATATGTTCCGCGGTGTGTTTCCAAGAGTACTTTAGGTATCCTGGGGCGTCCGAAGTCTGCGAAGCCCACGTCGTCGCGACGGTCCGCTTGCTCTGCGCCTCGATGTCAGCCCAGGTGCGCAGATCCAAGGCGACCATTCCCGGTAAAAGGTCGGTCTTGACGGGTATCAGGGTCGTGAGGGCATTGATGCGTGCGAGAGGAGCGAGGACGGCGCGTTCGATGAACACATGCTTTGCGATGGCTGCGGTACCATGAGAGAAGCCGAGACGAGGGTCGCGGAGACGCGGGATCCATGAGGTCGAAAACGGGAGCTCCTCAGAGGGCAGCGTCTTCGAACCGGACACCCCGAAGACGACGAGGACAGGCTGGGGCATCGATGCGGAGACGAAGCTAGACCAGTTGTCACGAGTGATCGTTTCTTCGCAGTAGACTTGGAAGCCGATGTCTACCATCGCATAGGAGGGAACGTTCTGAAGATCATGCCAGATGGGGATACTTGAGATGACATGGAGGCCCTCCCGACAGAGTGCTGCGAAGTACGCCTTGCGAATGTAGATGAGAAGAGACTGCAAGTCACCAGTCAGACCTGCGTCGGGAGCGTCGCCTTCGGCCGTGATACGCGTAGTCGAGTACTTCGGCAGGTATTGAGCTTCTGAGGAAGGTATTCCAGGTTAACCGCGGTCCCTTCGGATGGAGACGCGAGATGATCACTGACTCTGCAAGTCGAGCACGAGATGCTTCAGCACACGATCGTCCTTACCACCATGTTCGATGACAACAGTAGACGTTTGGAAGGTCTCTGATGTCGTGGCCAAGAGCTCCGTGTGCAGCAGAGATACGATCTTCACTTCAAAAGCGAGGCAGGTGTCAGCCACAGCGCGTCCGTACTTCTGGTCAGCTTGAGCCTCCCCATCCCTAGTCAACACTACTTGAGTACGGTACCCACGATGGCTCTTCCAGTCTGACCACTCACTCCTGCGCCATAGGCAACTCCGCATTGTCAAGATGCGCGAACGACCCGCCCTTGATGTACACGAAGACGATCGCCCGGTTGTCGCTCAAGAGACGGATTCGCGGCCTCTTGAACGAGGCCCTGAAGAAGCCCGCGTACCGCCATTCCTTGAGGATCGACGCGGCCTTCTCGTACAAGCTCGCCATGTACGCGTTGAGGGACTCTTGCGACATCGCGATCACTTGATCAAAGCCGCCTAGGTGGGTCCCGCGCAGCTCGTCCCTGTTGGCTTCGTCCAGCTCGACGTGGTTCCAGATGCCCGTGGAATGCTCAGGAGCCTCGGGCGCGTCAACGCTGGTGACGCGCTCCGATACGGAGTCGCGCGAATACAGGACACCGAAGTCGCTGTGCTGGAGCAAGGTCAAGTACGAATATTGCATCACTTCGAGGAGACGCTCCCAGTAGACGGAAGCGTTGGCTGTGTCTTCGGGGATATGTGATAAGAACGATTGATGGTGGAACCCTGATGATACAGTGAGCTTTCATAACATGTGTTGCAGTAGGCGGCACGTACCGCGCGAGAAGTCCAAAGAAATGGTCACTTCGTCCTCCTCGATCGCCCACGAGTAGTACATGAGGAAGGCAATTTTCCATCCCTTGTACTCCGGTTCAGGCCTGAAGTGACGACGTCAATATCTGAGGCAGCATCCCCGAGGTACAGTACATACTTTTCCCCCTTGAACTGGACCTTCTTGATGTCGAAGTAGATGATCACCTCTTCAGTGCACAAGAGCTCAAGTTGCGGCGCGCCGAAGTCCACGGCGATGTACTTGGCTGCCTCGGTGGGGTCCTCCCATGCACAGAAGTACGCCAGGCAGCTGGCGCTCCAATCCAAGTCCACCGCCGGCTTTGCAGGAATGTCGTACAAGGAGCATCCGAGCCAAGTTGCAAAAAGGTATTCGTTGATCTTGTCGACCGAAACGCCGTGTAAAGCTGTGATTCGTCCTTTTGAGGCATCTTCCGTAAGGGCGTGGTCGAAGAGGGGCTGCGCGTCACGCTGATCTTCTTGTTGTTGGATATTCGCTCCCTGTATGAACACTTGAGGCAGAGAAAAGAAGGAGTTGAACTTGGCCTCTTGCAAGAGTTCGAGGTAGCTGGTCATGTAGTGGCCGAGAATAGAGTACTCCGCGGCAATTTCTGCGCTGCTCTCGGGGCTCTTAGAGATCGAGAGCAGCTGTGCGTCTAGGGAATGGCAGGGCATGTCGGTGTTTCTACGGTTACGGTATACGATGCAGAGAGGTAAAAAGTCCACTTACGGTCAAGTTCGAGAATTACGAATCCGACCGACTTGCAGGAATCAGTAGGCGAGGAGAGGTCTCGCGTCTCCGAGCGAGTGGGGACCAGATATCTGACGTAGAGGCTCTCCGCACTGATAGGGCTAAAACCACGGTTCAGTAAGGGTATCAGTTCGAGCAAAAAGAGAGAAGCTCCTTACCCCTTGACCGTTTCAATCTTCAGTACGAGCTCGGCGTTATGGTTGCAGATGAACTTGAGTTCGGGTCGCCCAAAGACTGCCTCGAAGGCGGAGTAGGATGGTCCCAAAGCTTCCTCTACGACATATGTGGCCAAGATGGAGAAACGACCTGGAGGCAAGGTATTAGACTGAGCGCATACAACAGTAGAAAAAAGGGAAATATCATAGGTGTGAGGGGTGGGCGCAGAGGACGTACGATTCTCTGAGCTGTGGGCTCCGGGGTGCTGTTCTGTGCAGCGCTTGGCATTCTTGTAGAGGGATTCGAGTTGCGCATTGATATACTGAGCGCCGAACGGTGCAAGGTTCTCGTCGAGACACATGGTCGGTCGAGCAGTGGCGGAATGAGCTGGATGCTGCTGCAGCTGGGGAGTCATCCATCATCCTGGTTGGTGTTTATATACGCAGGGAACGCCCGATTCTATGCGTTTTCTGGCTCCTGCTCCCGGCCACAAACGTATCCATCGGGACACCACGCGTCGAGCTTCTTCCTGCGGACATGAGGGCGAACAGAGCTGTCATGATCAAGCTCCCGGGTATCAAATTCCTGCTCATTGGCTCTGTTTCGACTTTCCTGCGGAAGACGAATGGGATGAATGATTGTTCGGAGGACATCCTGGCTCATTAGATATCTTCTACTGCGGGTGGCGTGCTACGACCTTGGGTACCAACTACTCACATGTCTTCCTCTCCCGAGCTCAGCAACGACTGATTTCCAGGGAGCTCTCACTCAATGATATCATTCGATCATGCCCTCTGTACGCCGTGAACGTCGAGGTAAGAGTGCAACTGCTGAAGCGCTACGCGCTTGGTACAATTCGTGGGCGCTAATCCTACGGGTCGTTCTTGGCTGCGCACCGCACGGCGGACATGCTGCCTCGCACCTCCTCGAGGCACAGAACTGTTCTGAAGCGATGTCTCTTCAATCGCACGCCGTGCATGCTAGACCGACACACTCAGACCCTGTGACGAGAAGCTACAACGAGTGGACTCCTCGTTCGGACAGTACGGCTCCCGTCCGTCACCGCGATCCTAACACGCGTACGACTACGTAGTGCAGGTGAGGCAGTGGTATTACCTGATGCATTCCGAGTCTTGCCAGCGCCAGGTGAGTCTCATGCTCTATTACTGACATTGTGGGCTGAAGAAGGGGTCGCCCTGCGCAGGCCTTTCGGCCGTGCATTCACCGTGCCGCCGAATCGCCTGATTTCGATCCTCCCCTAGATGAAGGCGGACATAGCCTGCATCGCAGGGGTAAGTTATCTACCTGCGTCTGCTTCATTTCTTTATAGATTCTCCGTGCCATACACCGAACACGAAGACTCTTTTGAACAATATGAGTATGAGTCGCAGCCCGGACCGGATGCAATGGCCAATCCCTGGCTTGCTCAGCTGGAGACCTGCAGTGCTATCACTTCGAAGAGGATTCACGAAGATACACGATGGTTACTGGGATGGGTGCGTCAAGACTGCAGGAACCTCGTCCGAACGTGTTCCGTTGTCAGGAGAATTCACGCATGTACAGATCTCAGTGATCGCTATGGACAAGTACTAGTTCCCAATGGACCTCCCCATGCTCCGACTGGATTCCCAAGCGGAGGGTCTTGCAGACAGAGAGAACAGGGTGCAAATTGCCACAGGGCAGCATGCGCTTCATCTCAAAACCGTGAGTTTTCCGATCCTGCTGGAGCAGTGTACATCGCCGCTGCCAAGAAGACTGACGGCTGATTGTTCAGTACGTGGCGTTTCCGAAGCTTTGTCTTCGTTGACCGACCACGGGATCCTATTGCCGAGTCTGAACATCATGAAGAGGTGTCCACAGCACAGAATGCGGCGCACCTTCGTATGAAGAGATCTGCCCTCACTTCCGTTCGCTTCTGCTGCGTGTACCAAATCAGAACCCCCAAGGGATGCAAGGCTGGCCGTCTTCCTTTGGACGGCCGTGGGCGCGAGCTGCTGCTCGTGATGCATAGCACTCCTCATGGGCTTGGGACCCTGAGACTGAGGCTGAGTGCTCGGCCCTTGCGATGAGGTGCGGTCCACCTTCTGTTCCGCCCTGCGTTTCGTAGCTGGGTCATTTATCACCATTCACCTTGCCCAAGAGCCCTCAGGCCTCAAGCTCAAGGGTCAGCTCCGCCCGAGTCGCACGTTTCCGCCGCCGAAGGATTATAGTTTCTGGTTCATGCATAACTGTCGGGCACACATGGACAAAGGCTCCAATCTCACAGGGAAAGACGCCACCCGCTCTCCATCGGCTTTCAACAACTTCTCAAGTGTCGCGCCTTCGATTGGGTAATGGCTTTTAAGCGTGCCCCGCCCTGTGCAGCATCTACGCTAGACCGGGGGGGGGGTCTCAATGACTCGAACAAATGTTCGCTGCGCTCTACTCCATCTACGACCGTTTTGGCATCTGATTCTCGTACAGCGCCAGCAGCTTCCAGGCATCCGTAGGAGGGATCTCGCAAGGCCAAGAATGGCATAATTTACCCTTACATCAAAGCAATTCTACCCTAATCCAACGCGAAAGGGCTAGTCAGAGCTCGTCGTGAGGCTTCGTGGTTCGGTGGTCGCCCTGTTTGAGCCTCCGAGCGAACGCGTCAATCTCCGCGTCGTATACTTCCCACTCCGGTATCTGCTTCGCTCTGTCGAGCTTCGGCTCTTTCTGCACGCCCGCAGTCAGCGAATCGACAGCAGGGACGGGGAGTGGAAGAGAGGACGGACCGTAAGCGGATTCTGGCAGAGATCGATGGTCTTCGCCCTGTCCAAGCGATCTTTGCTGCCTGTAGAGGATGAGGACGGTCATGATTACGTCAAGTACGAGAGCTTGGCTACGTACACCATGTCTCGCACTGCACGATGCATCGAGGGAAGGATTAGTAGACATTTGTGGGTGAGCGTTTGCGATGGCTCACCCATAACCAATCTTCCGGGAGGGAATACTACAGACATGCGTGAGCCTCAAGCTGCGGGGCACACGCGGCATTGAACTTACGATTGGTACTTCGCGTTGAAGATTGTTCGGCAAGTCTGCAGAGATGCGCTCAGTATGATGAAGTTTGCTATCATCAATCACAATACCTTGGTCGAGGTTGGCTAGGGAGTTCGGGTCCGCAGATAATTGTTGATAGTGACCCCGGAGCATGTCCTGCATAGAGATATCAAGCGAGAACCTTCATCTGACACCAGAACACTTACGCCTGCTGCCATCTGTCACCGCACGATGTATTAGTATGGTCCCGTCCTCGACGGGAGTGCAGAACACGCACCTGGCGGAATCGAACAAGATCCACAACGTAGAGAGCACTGCGGGGTGATGAGCAAAACCCATGGCCCGATATGGTGAGACCTACCTGATGTGGTACGGCATGCCACGCAGGAAGTCCTTCCAATAGCCCGTCTTCCAGAACCGGAAACCTTCCGTATCCGGGTTGTCGTCACCCATCGGCACATAGCCATACGGAGCACCGTGAAGGTCCATGTCTACAAGCTCCTTGAGGTCCGCACGGACGATCTGGTCTGCGTCGACGAAAATGACCTTTTTGAGGTCCATCGGGAAGAGCACGTCCAGGAAGAGGATCTTGTACGCCCAGATGATGCGCTGCTTCTCCGTCTGGGCACGAAGCCAGGACGGCCACTTGTAGGTGACGAGTTCATACTGGAAGCCGTACTCGGCGGCAAAGTGAGGGAGGAACTCCTATATAGACATCGTGAGAGGATGCTCCACTGCGCGAGGATCAAAACACCGTACCAGGAACGATGGTGAAAGGAAGTTGTCGATGAACCAGAACTTGACGCTGCTCTTGGTATGGCGAAGCACACTAAGAATCATGATGGAGGCGAACCGCTATGAATGGGGCGTCAATCCGAGTAACCGACAAGGCCGACTCAGCTCACCTCGTAGAGATGGCCCGAGGCGACGGTGAAGATGTTGATCTCCGCCTGACCGTCGCCCACTGGCACCAAAGCTTTGTCCTCTTGCTTGTGTCCAAACAGAGATGAAACCCTATCGCAGTGTCAGCGACGGTGCGATGAGGAGATGGCACCAATCCTACTTTGCCAACAGATTGTCGACGACACCATGGTGCTCTTGGGATGCCCCGCTACCTGTTCTTAGAACATCTTCCCTCTCCATTCCGGGCAACCGAGCGAGGCGCGGATACAAAGTGACGCCCTCGAAGCTCGTCACCGTCACTGCGTCGCCTGCTTCCTCCACCGGCGGGCTGTTCCAGCCCTCATTACCGACGCTCTCCATCCTGTAAATCTCCCTACCGCGCCCAGGGCGGATTTCCAAACGGTACATGCCCGGCTTCGTGCGGAACTGCAAGTAGCCGAGATTTGCCATGACGAGCGTATCAGCGATGGGCGTCGAGTCACCCGTTACGAGCTGCATCTGCAGACCGCGCGGCGGAATCATCGCTTCGCCCTCCCGCGCGTGTCCTTCAACGACAAGGTAATCGAGGTCGAAGACCGCTTTGAGGCCGTGCACGCGGTCCTGCGATGAGAGCAGCCCAAGTTGGATGTTGTCGAGGTCATACACGGCCTCCTTCGGGCGGATGAGCCAAGACTGCGGTGCGTCCATGGCGAGGGTGTAGATGGGCTCAGTTGGCAAGTCGGTGAACTGGGTCTTGGCGTGAACCTCATTCCTGCATGGCATGAGTCGAGATCAAAGCTATGGACACGTCGAATCGCTCACCCATGCTCGTCAAACACCAGGCGTGGCAGGAGGTTGTAGCGGTAGAAGCGTTTGAGGGGAAGCTGGAATGGAACATTAGGCATGTGAACAACGGAGTTGCGAGAGATCCTACCTCCGTATGTCTTGCAGGGTTCACGTGGACCTCGAGATACACACCCGGTATCTCCGAGAGCCACTGCGCACACAAAGTGAGCAAACACAGCACCCATGTTGACATTGATGGCTTACCTCCAGCAAGCTCGTCCATTTCTGCGCTTCTTCGCTGAGTGGGTTGATGAGTGCACCGATGTGGTACAACGCGGTCGTATTGTCTCCGATCGTGAACGCACTGGTACACTGCTGTTTCAGCAAGGACATGACCAGGCGCTTGAGAGCCTACGTACGTGTAATCGCCACTTAACCGGCGGTAGTTGCGCAGACGTGGGCGCTGCGGAGCGTTGAACAGTCCGACTTCACTGGGGTCGGGCTGCTGGATGGAAGAGATGATGGAGGATACGATCGACGTCATTTCAGCAACGTCTTCTCTGTGAGCGAAAGTACAGATCAGCGTATTACTACGGGATGCATTAGGCACCACATACTTGCTCGCATCGCGGACAGAATCGTACACAGCGAGGAGAGCCTCGTGCACCGGTTGAACGCGCTTGTAGTGCTCGAACGTCGCCAGCGTCTCAAAGTCGCCCGCAAGGAAATCTCCAGATCGCATCGGCCCCACCACCTACATAAGAGCAATGCTCAGCGCACGCATACGGCTAAGTGATGAGAACGTCACATACGCGGCCGTTGACGATTACCGCTTGCTCGCCCGGTTTCAGCTCGAGCTGACGAGCGATCAAGCGGCCCGCGTTCACATACTTCTCGTACACGTCTGCACGCTCCGGAACATCAGCGAGGAGATCGTCGAGACCGTCTGCGGTCAGGGGCTCTTGCGACTCGTTGCCCGTCGCATCGTTCAGTCCCAAAATATGGAGGAGACGTTCGGGGGTAAGTTTCGAGAGCACGTCGCCCCCAATGAGGCGAGCGAGGATGGACGACGGGGCGCTAGAGCCGACGGAGCCACCAGCGGATGAAGCGGAGGGCGTGTGAATGAATGACAGGCGGCTGAGAGATTCAGGGGTCTACGCTCCATGTATAAGCCTTTCGTACTTGGCGGCGAGAGCAAGGAACTCACCATAGACAGTAGCGCCTCTTTCATAAACCCACGGTTCTCCTCGCTGTCGAGATCGGCAATGACATACGTTGTGAGCGGGACGTAGTCGGACTCCTCTACGGAGCATTGTCAGCGTCCTCATGAACGCCCTCTTATGAACGCCCTAGCTGGATAGGTCACTGACCAGGGTAAACGAATGCACCCGGAGTGCTCTTGAGCCCGTTCCTCTCAATGAGCTCGGGGAGGCTGTAGATCCGAAGGCCACCGACTTTCTGGGTAGGATGGATGTGCGTGTTGCGGCGCTTCGCGGTCATGGGTAGATCGTAGAAGTACGTCGAGAGGCGCTCCGCATCCTCGTCCGTAAGCTCGCCTTTGTAGATCTACCGTAGGATGCCGCATGAGTAACGTCTCACATCAGCCGCTGAGGGGAACACAACGGACCTTGTACTGCAGATGCTGGAGCTGCTCGCCAAATTCCCCTTGGAGGTACCGCAAGAAGTCCTACATTCACATGCCGTCAGCACGCTGCACCGCCCTGTTATCATCTGCCCGAACACACGCACATCGTCCAGATCATAATGCTTGCCGTTCACGAAAGCATGACCCTGCGATGCGGACTCGAGCGTCGCGCCCAGCCGTGCCGCGTACGCGCGCGGGGCCTCCAAGTCACCGTCGATGCCCTCGAGGATCGCGTCGAGGTCGGTCTCTGCATCTGCGAGGAGGTCTTCGTGCTTCGCGAGCAGCTCGTTGAAGTTCGCGTCGACTTGTTGCCAGTCGACCGAGGGTTTGAGTTTTTCGATTGGTACGCCTCTCTGTGCGAGCTATACAGAACACCCAAGCCAGTCAATATCGCGACTCTCCTTCGAGATGGCTTCGGACAGGAATTGCCTGCGTACCGAGAGGAAGAAGGAGAGTGTCTCGTCCGGCCCGACCGCATCCATCAACCAATAGAACAAGCGCGCCATCCGCGCGCCGTCCTCGGTCTCGACGAGCGGCGCGACGCCCCACCGGAACGGCAGGCCGCGGTGGATGAGCGTGTTCACCGTCGCGCCGATGAAGTCAATGCTGCTCGCCTGCGAGAGGTCGACGGCAAGGACGACGTTGAAGAGATTAAACTTGACGCTCGGGAACTGGCCCGGGTACAGCTGGCGCAGAAGCTGTGTTCTGGTGTCAGTCGCTGGACGTGCGTCCAGTCGTCCAGTGAAGTACTCACCACTCGTAGGGTGTTGCTCCAGTTCGCGTACCTGCAGCGCAGCGAGTTCAGCTGCTGTCTGCATGCGATAGAAACGAGGGCAAGACTTACCGCTCGTCCTTCTCGAAGTCGTTCAGCCACCCGATCACGCCCCCGTCCTCAGCACGGTCGCTCGCGTCGAACAGCCCGTCGAGCCCACCGCCGCTCGCCTGCGCCTGCGCGATCGTGCGATGCGTGAGCAGCTCGATCGCTTGCGCCGGCGAGAGGCCGAGCGACATCAGCGAGCGCATAATCCCGCGTTCTTTGCGAATCGCGCGGAGCAGCCTACACGCCCCCCCAATCAGTCACAGCGCTGAGAGACGGTGTGAGCAGGCGGACGCACGCGAAGGGGTTCATGTCCTTCTCTTCCACGTTCGCGCCGTTCAGCCACATCGCGCTCGCGCCACCGGGCGCGCGCACCTGGTTCTCCGCGACCTCGTTCAGCAGGCTCTGGTTCACCGTGACGCGGCGCGCGAGGGCGCCGGCGTAGCGCGGGAAGTTCTGCGAGAGCTGCTTCAGCGTCGCGAGGCGGTCGTACGGCTCCTCCGCGTCGTACACGAGTTGAGTCGCTTGCATGCCGATGTCTGTGACGAGGCCGGGCGTGAGCACGCGAGCAAATGAGAGGGAGTACGAATCGCATACGAAGAAGCTCCTCGTCGGTGAGCGGCGCCGTGAAGTCTATAGCCTCGTCCGCGGGGTACTGCTGTAGTCGGGTAATGATCACGTCCTCCTCCTCATCCTGCACCCTCGAGTTGGTGTCCTCCTCCGAGCCGGTGCTGCTGCTCCTCTGCAGCCGGTCGTCCACCGCGAGGTAGTCCGTCTTCTTCAGGTCCAGCGCGACGCCATATCCGGTCAAGTACGTCCGCACGGCGGGGTCGCGATCTGTAGGAGGGACCGGGCGGAAGACGTACGAGATGTGCGGCGAACGCCGGCGCGCTGCGTCGTATAGATAGGAATGGAGCGCACGGAAGTTCGGCGACTCGAGGGAGGCGTAAAGAATCGCTGTGCGCGGAGGAACAGACGGCAACCGCGCAGGATCCGGCAAGACGTGATCGAATGGGAGGAGCTTCAGCGCGGCGGGCACTCTAAGGAGGGTGAATGCGTATATACGCACACGGAGAGTTGGGACACGTACGTATGATTCGCAGCAGCCTCGGGGGAATCTATAGCCTCCGTCCGCACAAGGTGCGCGAGGGTATCCACGTCGCATACAACCTGTCCGTACCAATCCACCCAGGAGTCGCACTCGGCCGCGCGTTCGCCCTGTGTCTGGTGGTGGTCGTTATAGTACTGGAAGAACGCCTCGAGCTTGGGGCTCGCCGAGTGCAGCGCGACGTGCATCTCGGCTGAGGCGTACGCGCCGGGCTCGGCGAGCAACTCTAGTGCCAGCGCGGTCTCTAGGACATGTCTATGAATTGCTGCGGGGGTTGAGCGCTCTGAGGGAAGTGGGAAGACGTCAGGGTCAGTGACCGCATGGAGGAGCGGGAAGAAGGCGTCCGGTTCTTCAATTGTCACCGCCTCTCTGAGCACCAAAATCGTCAGTACACCATATTGAAACTCCTCGCATATGAGAGACGAAACGGCTATGACATCGCAAGTGGGGTCGAGTATATACAAGGACAGTGGAAGTGGGACTCCGCGGGCAAAAGAGTGGAAGTCCGGCGAATGGGGCCACTTCCACTTCCACGATTCTTGTCGGTCCCCCAGATGGCAGGAGAAGGGAGTCATTGTGTGGACAAGATAGTGGGAGTCCGACTTCACGGACAATCCTCCACTTTCATCGCTCTAGTATATAATACTGGCAAGTGAGGGATAGGTGCAACAAATCGGGCTTCGCTCACAAGGGTACTTCTCCTAACTCGACGCGATCATAGAAGAGAACTCACATGCTCTCAAGGAGTGTAGACGCTGCCGGCCATGATGTCCTTAGGTGTACGTTGACGGATGGTTTTGCGGCATACGAGGGAGTCAGAGGCCATGCGAGCAGCGCTACGAGGATGCTGAGCATGAGACAACCGCCAAGTGTCCTCTAGACGAAGCCGTCCACGCAGTTCCAGGAGCAGAGAGCAGTTTCACGTAGTCTATATGCTCTAAAGAAAGACAGAAGCGGATGTTCGCGAGGTAGACGACTCGGCAGGAGGATACTCTGGATGAGGAGAAGGACGCATCCCGCAGGCTGCAGCCACCTTCAGGTCGCAGCGCTAAGCGCCCACAATTGCCACGTCCGCTACCGCGGTCACGTGAATATAGGCGCCAGAATGTGCCAGACGCGTCGCGCGTTTCAATTTGCCCCGCAACGCGAGGCAGCGAGTCAGACTCTGCCAGTGCCGCCCTCCTGACCCAGTGATCGCTGACCTCCGCTGCATGATGATAATTTATAGAGAACCACCTCAGAGTCGCAAGTTGAAGGCGGGCCATGTCCATTACTATCCCATCCCCAGATGCTGGATAAGCGCCCAGGGTGACCCCAGAAGCTGGACATTGCCTTGTAGCTTAGCACGATCGCACCGTACACACATACTTTCTGTATGGCCGCATAGAGCTCAATGGGCTGCTTGGTATTCCAGGAAGTTGGGTGAGGAAATCAAGACCTGTGAGCAAAGTAACAGAAGGTGAATGTCTCCAGGCCGTATGGCGCTTAGGTTTCCAGATTCCCGGGTCAGAGGGCTTTCTGCTGGCTCTCATCTCCTGTATGTGCATTTTTGTGCAAATCTTCTTGCAGGAAGGCTTAGGGGATACAGTGGCCATGCCTGAAAAACAAGCAGATTGAATTTTGGAGATGTTTTGGGACTGCTATGTCGAAACTGAGCCCGAAATTCTGTTGGGCGTCCAGCATCTGGGGACGGGATAGTATCCGACATCGGCGTACACCCAGTACATACTTACTCAGCATGCGTCGATCATCTAGGTACCTCCCCGCAGTTGCCATTACTAATATATGCGCGTAACATGCTAACTCCGCCTTCGAAAGAAAAGACCAGAAAACGGACGATCCCCCGATTGGTGCCCTCGCAATGACACACTCACCGAGCAGCTCCGCCTCATATTGATGGCAGACGCTTCCGGCTTCTGGTTAAATAGCCAGGGGCCGACGGCGAGGATCATACAGTACCAGCAGTACCACGAGAACACCGACACCATACTCCCCGCCGCTACATATCTACCGCTCAACCACCACCACAATGTCCAACACGCAGCACGTTTGGCTTATTACCGGGTAGGTTCCTCGCCTCGGGTCGTTGTCAAAGCATCCACCATAGGTTGCTCACATTCTCCGTGTCTTGCAGGAGTAACCGGGGTATCGGCCTCGAACTGACGAAGCAGTTGCTGCAATCTCCGTCCAACATCATCGTCGCGGCATGTCGCGACCCATCCAAGGCGGACGCCCTCAGTGCCCTCGCCCAATCCAACAAGGGCAGGGTCCACATAATCCAGCTGGACATCGCCGACCGCAAGTCCGTCACCGACTCGGTGCAGAAGGTCACCGCTGCCCTCGGTGAGAAGGGCATCGACTACCTGATCAACAACGCCGGCGTCGTACGTACACACACTCTTATTTCCCTCCCGTTATACTGACCACCTTCGACCCTCCGTGCCTGGTAGAACGAAGCCGGACAGGACTCGGCGTTCACTATGGACCTCGACGTCCTCCAGCATACGTTCCTGATCAACGTCGCGGGCACCGCGCACGTCTCGCAGGCGTACCTTCCCCTCCTCGAGAAGGGCACGAAGAAGACGATCGTGAACGTCTCGAGCTCCCTGGGAAGCATCGGCTTCGACCTCGGCCCCATATACGCGTCATACTCGATCACCAAGACTGCGCTCAACATGCTGGTACGAACTGCGCTTTGTATCATGGCACACCCAGGCTGACAACACCCATGTGCACAGACGTACAAGCAAGCGAAGGAACGTCCCGACTTGACCGTCATCTCGATGTGTCCCGGACATCTCAAGACTGGTGAGCATACCTGCCTCCTCCTCGTCGCGAATAGGTTTGGTTGACTGGGTCGGGATTGTGTGCGCATCTTGCAGATCTGGGAGGACCCAATGCGCCACTCGACGTGTCCGTGGGCGTGGCGGGCGTGCTCAAGGTCGTGCACGCGCTCAAGCCGGAGGACTCGGGCAAGTTCTTCAGCCACGACGGCGCGCTGCGGCCTTGGTGAGAGCTGGACTACGGGTGCTCCGAGGATTCGAGCAGGCCGTGTGTGCCCCCCGTAATCTCCTGCTCAATAAATGGAATTCATTCTTACGCTCTAGGCTGTGGGACTGATCATGAACACCGGCTCGCCCTCTCTTCTGTGTCCCAGGATCCTTTTGAGCGCATGAGTACCCATATAGACAAGAAGGATCGATGCGAGTCGTCGCAAGCAAAGTGAGAGAAAGCTGAGAGCCTAGCCCAAGCGCAATGCTCGCGACGGGCTTATCGTATGTCGTACTGCCTCTCATGATCTCCCTTCCCTACCTACATCTACGCCACGAAGGCCACGCCCACGACACGAAGACATACGAAACGATGTTACTTTACGTGTTTGGAAGTGGGCTTGCTGATGGAGCCCCAGCTCTTCAATCCGATTCGGGCTCGGTGCGTCTTCGGGAACTGCTAAGTCCGCATCTCGAAGGAAGACAACTAATCCACACAGTAGTACCTCATAATTACGCCTGAACTGCTATATCCGAGCTTCGAAGGAGAACATCGTCCACCTCACTTTGTGCACCACCTGAACTGCTAAGTCCGCTTTTATACGACACACCGGCCATGGGTACCGCGTCGGCACCCCCAGAATGAAATTACAGCAAACATGCACGATGCTCCGCACTTCCCCGCGGGTCGACCAAATTTTGTTAAATAGCGACAGGTCTGAGCGGGCCTACTACGCCTGTGCAGTCTCTCGACCATCCGAACGCCACCCACTTCAGCATCTCACCGAGCATCACTAGCATGTCTGACGCGCAAGTTGTGTGGCTCATTACCGGGTACGCCCTTCCCCTGAGGTAGTAGTTGCGCCGACTTGGTACGGCCGCTCACGTTGCATCTTGCATCCCGGCAGGACCAACCGGCCGACGGGCATCGGTTTCGAGTTGACCAAGCAGCTCCTCGAGTCTCCGTCCAACATAATCATCGCGGCATGTCGCGACCCATCCAAGGCGCCCGCCCTCAACGCTCTGGCTGAATCCAACAAGGGGAGGGTCCACGTCGTCCAACTCGACATCGCAGACCGCAAATCAGTCAACGATTCCGTCCAGAAGATCGTCTCCGCTCTCGGCGCTAAAGGGATCGACTACCTGATCAACAACGCTGGAGTCGTACGTACCAGTCTGCGTCCCTGAGGCCCAGTGCCCTCTCCGACAATCCCTCGGCTCTGACTCCTTCGTCCTCTCGGCACGGCCCTAGATCGATGGTGGAGAAGACAAGGCGTTCGACCTCGATGTCCTTCAGCGCACGTTCGAGATCAACGTCTCCGGCACTGCGCACGTCTCGCAGGCATATCTTCCACTCCTCGAGAAGGGCACGAAGAAGACGATCGTGAACGTCTCGAGCACCGCCGGCAGCATCGGCATCGACCTCGGGCCCCTCTATGCGTCTTACTCGATCTCGAAGGCTGGGCTAAACATGCTGGTCCGTAGACGTTTTCATCAGCACATGGGACCGTCGTTCTGGCTTAATGCTGATGGTGCGTCACAGACGTACAAACAAGCCAAGGAGCGCCCCGATCTGACCGTCATCTGCATGTGTCCCGGTCACCTGAAGACGGGTGAGTGCCATTGTCCAGGATCGCACGAACTCGCTTCGCTCAAAGTTGTATGCGCTTCCGGCAGACAAAGGAGGCCCGAACGCGACCACGGAGGTGTCCGTGGGCGTGGCGGGCGTGCTCAAGGCCGTGAATGCGCTCAAGCCGGAAGACTCGGGCAAGTTCTTCAGCTACGACGGTACGCTGCGGCCTTGGTAGTTAGGCGAATACGGGAACGTGTTCAATACTATCATTGCCTACTAACGAATGTACCCCAAGGTCAGCTTTGCCACTTTGGAGGATAGTATTTTGGGCCGTGCGCGCACCATAAGTTGCCCGTTCGCTGTGATAGTACTACTGCTAGTCCTAGGGTAGTAGTGGGCCGACTGCTGCTCTCAACTGCGTCTTGGCGCCAGATGAGCTTGGACTCCGTTACTCTGCTGTCTCTTTAACAGTCAACCCGCTCTACGCTCATCGCTGAGAATCATCTCCCCCTGAGGCGGGCCATCTCTGCTCCTCCCGTCTATGCCGCCCAAACTTTCTACCACTTCAAGAATCCTGGAACTAGTGAATACTGTGTCTGCCGACGTCGGAGTCGGTCAATTCCAAACGCTCGCGAGATGAGGCGAGATCATGCTGCTCCGCGCTGCGCAGCCGCTAGTCTCCGTTGCCGCCCCTTAAAGACATAGATGACAGTCGATCTATTTTCTATAAGCGCAGCCGCCTCCGTGCAACCAAGGATAAATAGAGACAAATGCACCCACGTGGCTTGGGAACATAAGCGCCTGCCGCAGAACCGCCTCCTGCGCACCCCGAATCATTCGGACGCGTGGACTCGGAGTACCACGTCGATGGGCTCGCGTTCTCTCATTCCTGCGCTGAGTTTGGGACCCGACATGTGCATGTCATGAACCTCGATTGTTGCCTGTAGAAGAACCCCGTCGGTTGTGCCCTCTAGTTGCTCGAGATTCAGGCCACACGCGCAGTCAAACTGTCCTAGATACTGGGCTCCCGGCTGGCTCTATCGATGCCTCTTCTCCTCCGCGCCCGGTAGAATGACCACTTCACATCATTTATAGTACTCTGTGAAGTCTAGAGGATGCTTTGGTCAGTCGATCACAAGCGCGTGAGCTCATCACAGCTCGCGCTCGAGGGTCAGCGACGAGCGCGCGCACAGGATGGACCCACAAAGTCTATCATCCGAGGAGCTGTATACAGCACTCTTGAAGCTCTGCGTTACATCATAGTGCGAGCGCTGTGGACGCCGCGATAGATTTTCGGTTGCTTCGCGACGACCACGCTTGAAACGTTAAGTGAGCTAGACTCTTCACCGGATGCGTGACCCAACGTCTTGCTGATTATGATGCTGTCTGTTCCTACAGTGGTGAGCGTGCTGGGCGCATTGCACATTAATTTCCCTCTCCCCGGCGGTGCGCTGCAAAACGGTATGAAGAACTGAATGGCGCGGATCTGCCTCGTCTCTAAACCTTTTTTGTACTCATCCATCGCGATTCGGGTGGCGCAATCAGGTCGAGCGTTCTCCTCGGCGCCTCGGTGACCGTCGACTGCTCTGCAATCATTCCATTCTCTCGAGCGCATATCAGGAGCTACACAAGTGGCTATGAAGACGTCGACGGTCTTGCGCACTCCTGGAGCTCTGAAACGAGAGAAAGGCGCGGGTTGCCTTTATGAATGGGGCTGCAGAGGCTCTACTCGACACTGTAGCTTGTCCCTTAATTCACTCCAGTAGTGACTCACACAGCGATGAAGAATGGAAAGAAGGGGAACACCGGAAGCTCCAGCTCGGCCTCTGGAGACAGAAGACGCGCCCGAGAGGATCGGCCGAAGGACCCCTCGCGCAAGGATACTTTCGGGAGCTCGGAGGTATGTGTGCGTCTTGGCATCGCTCCATATTAACTCATGGCCGCGATACAGGACGTCAGCAAGCCCAACTCTGCCTCTAATGAAGCAAACGTGTCAAGAAACCCAGCGCACAACGGGACGTACTCGGTGGAAGGGCGCTCTCACTCAGGCACCCTGAATTCAGCGGGCCTCCAGCCAGTGCACGACCATGCCCGACTACCTGCATCGAGCCCATCTCATGGGATGGCTGTGTCAAGCATTTACTTTGGTCGGGCGTATCCACAGCAGCGGCTCCCTGATATTGCCTCGTCACTGCTCTTCGCCGCACCACGAAAGGAGGGGGAGCTTGTTTTGTTGAACTTTCCTCCATTGCCGTAGACTAAATAGATCGATATCGCTTGCACAAAGCTGCGAAAGGAGCACAATGTATCTGTAGAGACCAGACAATGTTAGCATGATGTTGTAATGCAGAGCCGGCTCGGACGCGGTCAAAGCAAGGTAGACAAGCGAGGCGCCGACCGGGAACGCGGTCACATGGTTGTACGCGGTACGCGAAATCGAACCACCACGTGGGCTTACATAAGGTGGCAGACATGCGCGAACCACGCCGCGGCGAACTCTGCTGAACTCTGCGTTACTGAGTTGACTCTTCTCCCCCACGACCAGCAAGAGGACATCGACGGTGTTAGGCCTACACGATGTCTGCAAACGTCTACACCACCATGCCGCCCCCGCCCCGCCGACACCCTCTCTCTTCCGCCGCGAATCACTACGCCGTCAACCAGGTGCCCCGTCAGCACCCAACACGCCCAGGAACACCTCCCAAGCAACAGGAGCAGCCCGCGAAACAGCCCTCGTCGCCGCCTCTGCCCAGGCAGAATGCGAAGGTTACGCCGCCCTCGCCACCCAAGATTATCACCGACAAGACCAAGTCGGTCGAGTTCATGCGGGTTGGGATGCTTGGTGAGGTGAGCTCGTCAATCATACGTTCATGTCTTCGTGGTCGGCTGGTGGATGACTGGCTGAGGAGGCGCGTACATGCACTACTCATGCGCCATGTGGCTACATTCGGCGTCTCCATCTCAGTTCAAACTTGAACCATTGTCCGTTATCCGGCACTACGATCACTTAGGCAGATCCCTAACCTCCATATCCTTGCTTACGGATTTGTCCATATGCCAGTACTGCTCAAATGAGAGGAAATATTGTACTAACACTTGACCCAGGGCGGTTTCGCCCGCGTTTACGAAGTACAGGACGCCCGCGGACACAGGTCCGCATGTAAGGTAGTTACCAAGTCCTCTCTCAAAACGAAGAAAGCCAAAACAAAAGTGAGCCGTTCCCTTGCCGTATTCGTATCCCTTCTGACGTGCCTGCTATAGCTCTACGCAGAAATCAAGATCCATAAGTCGCTCGACCACCCGAACATCGTCCGGTTCCAGGACTGCTTCGAGGACGAGCACAACGTCTATATGACGCTCGAGCTTTGCCACAACGGCTCCCTCATGGACATGCTCCGCCGCCGGAAACGCTTCACCGAGCCCGAAGCGCGCTACTTCATGGTCCAGCTCATCGGCGCGTGTCACTATATGCACACGCATCAGGTCATTCACCGTGACCTGAAGCTGGGGAACATCTTCCTGGACCGGAACATGAACGTGAAGGTGGGCGACTTCGGCCTCGCCGCGCTCATCGAGAACCCGGGGGAGCGCAAGAAGACCATTTGCGGGACGCCGAATTACATTGCACCCGAGGTCTTGTTCGATACCGCGAATGGGCACAGCTTCGAGGTCGACACCTGGTCGATCGGTGTCATACTGTACACCCTTGTCGTCGGCCGCCCACCCTTCCAGACTAAGGATGTCAAGGCTATCTACAAGTGAGTGCCCCATTGTGCCTCCAGGCGGCGGGTTTCTTATTCAAGCGTCTTGCAGGCGCATCCGCGATAACGAGTACGAGTTCCCCGCGGACCGAGCGGTGTCGAAGTCCGTACAGGAGCTCATCCAGCAGATCCTGACGCCCGACCCCCAGCAGCGTCCTACACTGCACGAGATCGTCGACCACACATGGTTCACCACGGGCATCGTCCCCGGTTACATTCCAACCTCTGCGCACGACGCGCCCCCGGACTTTCGCCACATCGCGCGCCACATGTCCGAGGCGAACCTCGCGCGCCTCCGGCGCTACGCGCTGCTCGACGAGGACCAGTCGACAAGCATCGCCGTGCCCAGCGCTCCCTCCGCGAACTCGAGTACGACGGCGGCGAAGGCGCGCGGTGTGACCTCCAGTCTCGCGCAGCAGGAGAAGGAGTTCCAGAAGGCCGTACAGCCCGGAAGCCCGATCTCTGCACTTCTCAGCTCTGCACGTCAGCCGCTCATCGTCGCGCCTCCCGCGCCCGCAGGCGCGCGCGGCGAGCAGCCTCTCCTGCGCAAACTTCAGGCGGCGAAGGAGTCGATGAAGTCGCCGGCGCGGCCCAGCCGCCTTGGTCTCCAGGACATTGAGGAGGAGCGCGAGCACGAGGATGAATACGGTGCGCGCGTGGAGGAACTGCGCAAGAAGGAACTGGAGAGCCAGAAGGCGCGGATCGTTGCGCAGATGGTGCCTGCCCCTGGCAGCGCGCCGGGCTCGGTGTTCGGAGGGGACGATGTGGAGGTGGAGAATTTGCCGCCTCCGGCGAGGACGAGGGACGCTGCGCGCACGTTGAAGGAGCGCGAGCGTCAGAAGGAGAAGGAGCGCGAACGCGAACGCGAGAAGGAGAGGGAGCGAGAGATGTACAAGGACCAGAGGTACCGGGAGGAGATGCCGCCCCCTGCGGGTCTCCCGCTGCGAGTCAATAGTTTCGATGCGGCGGCAGAGACGCTGACGGCCGCGTTCGAGGCGAAGGCGGCGGGGAAGCTGTTCCGCGACCCGCGCGACGATGCGGACTTGCCCGACCCAAGGGTGTTCATTGTTTCGTGGGTGGATTATTGCAACAAGTACGGGATGGGATATGCCCTCACGGACGGCTCGGTCGGCGTGCATTTCAATGATAGCACCACGATCGTGCTGTCGCCCGACAAGCAGTGCGTATTTAGACCTCATTCTTAAGTGAGGAAGCACGTACTGATGAAATGTTACAGCCACTTCGACTACGTGTCGTCGCGCCGGCAGGGTGCGGTGTACGTGCGGAAGAACCACACAGTGGCGGAGTACCCGGAGGAGCTGAAGAACAAGGTGTACCTGCTCAAGCACTTCGAGCGATACATCATGGACCGGCTCTACGGCGAGTACGATTGGACCTTCGAAGACTTTGAGCGCACGAAGGGCATGGAGTTCGTGCAGAAGTACCTGCGCATGAAGCACGTCATTGTGTTCAAGTTGAGCCACGACGTCTTGCAGGTGCGTTTTGCCCAATATGCCCAATCATCTACCGTGCAGTGAGTTGCGAAGAAGACTGACGGTTGACGCTGGTATGCAGTTCAACTTCTACGACCACACGAAGGTGATCTTGTCCTCGCAAGGCCTGCTGGTGACGCACATCGACAAGAACTACTGCCTGACGCGGCACACGCTTGCCGAGGTCATGGCGCAGTCCCTTCGCCCCGCGCCCGCGGACCCCGATCTGGCCAAGTTCCAGCAGCGCCTCGTCGACAAGCTCAAGTACTGCAAGGAGGTACTCATCTCCATCCGGAACGCGAGCGCCACCACGGGCGCTGGCGACGAGCAGCAACAAGGACTCGCTGGGCCGGAGAAGGAGCGAGAACGGGCGCCAGCGGTCAGCACGAGGTCGTCGAAGGCGTCCTTGCGGTGAAGTGGCGGTTCCCGGGTCCCACTCGTCGTGTCTGTCAGGCTGCTGGTCGGACCTCTTGGACTGCAGAATTGCGGGGACTCGCGGCATAGGCCGTGTTACAAGTCCTCACTGGCTCTCCATCGTCACTCTGGAACACTCCGTTGCATGCGCGCACGATGCTAGGTCGTCCGCGTCGGACTGGTCACCTGTCTGTGCTTCACACATCTCCACCTCCATCTCCATCACTTCTTCGTCGTAGTTATAGCTTTCTCTCCAGGACCGTTGGAAGCAGTAATGTATACCCCATCTTAGGGCCTTACTCGCGACAGCTCTTGCAATAGTCGCCTCGTCCACGATCATCCTATCTCTCCTAGTATATAGCACGTTGCGTCTCTGTCAATCTCTCGCTCGCTCCAGCACACTCTTCACGAATCGCGTACGAAGTCATGTCTCACACGTTTCTCTTATTTACACGTCCATGCGAATCATGAGCCGAAGTATCAATGCAATAAGATATGGAACGTGAAATCGCTTGTGCGTATCTCATGATCCTGGACGTAAGCAAGAAGCAGACATCCGTATGTACACCCGTCTGAAGCTGAGTCCCACACATCCACACCGTGACAATGCCCAACAGCGCCTCTGCTCATAGTACGGTCTTCGCCACCTGTTTCCAGATCGCAATCGGGTTGTTGACGCTACGCAGTACGGATCGCCGTCAACAGGGAGAAACACAGTATCAGATTTCACGGATAGACGTACATGTCCGCCGTCAGGGGTAGGTTCACGTCTGCAGGGTGATTCTGCCACTCTGCGTCAAAGTCAGCGACGTCGGAAAAGAAAATAAGCCAATGGAGGCTACTGGGGTTACCTTCGGGCTGCGTAGGGTCGTCCACCCCGAAGCCAAGGCGGAACGTGATTCCTTGGACGCTGTTTGTCAAGCTGCGTGCACGGTGCTTTGTTAGTATGGCACCGGGTCTGCACGGAACGAGAACTAACAAGTCCGGCGGTGCAAGAGAGTTGTTCTTGAGGTGCGTCGACTTGACCTCGGTGTCCATGGTAGAGAAGTCTGAGGACTGTCCGCCCACTGTGCCGCAGTACTGTTGCTGGACGCCCTTCCTGCCGCCGTACACGACGGTCTTCGAGCCCTCTTCCTTAGCCATGGTGATCTAGAAATAATCTGCCTCAACCGACACGTTCAGCAATCAGAAACGCGACGACGTACACTGAACAGAGAGCAAGAACTCGAGCAGCGACCGTTGCTCACGATGGCGACCTTCTTGGGATCGAAGAGCGCCTCCACAGGAGGATCCGAGTCGAACGGCTGGCACTCGTTACCAATCCGGATGCTGAACGCGTCCTGACGGCCATTGATGACCTTCTCGACGGGGTGTGCCAACCAGTCGAACTCGGCGGGGAAGGGCGTGTTGTTGGCGAACCGCCAGTTCAGCGGGTTAAACAGGAGGAAGTTGTTCGGATCGGCGCCCTGGGAGATCTTCTGGACGATGAGCTGTGCGAGAGGGCCTGCACGCGTCATCGTGTCGAGGCCGGCCTGAGGGACTGTAGTGGATTTTGGCCCAGCGATCTGTGTGGGTCTCCGTTAGCTTATTGGACGGCGAAGACAGCATTGCGATTTACTGACAATACGGTGAAGCCACTTGAGTGCAACGAAGTCAGCGTGAGTTTTCAAGGGATTCCAAACCACTACTCACGTGGGCGACGCAGATGAATCCACCACCGTTGTTCGACTGCGAGGGTGCGATCAGCTAGCGACAGCGAACAGCTGTGGACGGTACCCACCACATCGACAATGAGCTGAGTGGCGCCCTGACTTTTCAGGTTCTGCAAGCCTGTCAACAACGCTGCATTGAGGGAGTTCAGGCTGCCCGAGGAGAAGCTGCCGAGTGAGAGGACACCAGTCTTTTTATCATCGAGCATGAAGAACTGGGCGACCCCGGAACTGCCCGGAAGAGGATTCTTCGGCGTCAGGCCAGGGGGAAGGAGGACGTCCTGCAGGGGCGTGCTGTCGAGCATGATGTTCAGAAGGTGCTTGCCTGTATCGACCGACTCTGGGACCGGCGCCTGGCGGAACTTGTTGGCAGGGTTCCTAGGCAAGCTCCTGCGTCGCTCAGAACTAGCGTAGAGGTCCTCTCCGTTTGTGCCATCGATGGCAACGCAGTTGTTCTCGCGGAAGGAAGTCGAGTCTGTCCACTTCACCGCCGTCGTGCCGATGCGAGAGCGGTAAGGAATCTATCGTAGTGTCGCGTCAGTCTCAGCTGGGATGTTGAACAAGTGCCAGGCCTACCGTGACGGTTTCGATCTTTGGGCTGTTGACGCGTTGTATCGTGAGTGTCACCGAGTCGGTCAACGGGAGCGACTGCTGCGCGAAGGCACCCATGATGTAGTTCCAACCTGTCGATGCGGTGTTGTAGCTCGAGAAGAAGCTGTTGGACCCGCAAACCCTTGAGCCCGCGAAGCATCTGTGAGTGCTTATGCACGCACGAATTTTGGCGCGTGCCAAGCCCTTGGAAGCCCCCATTGATCTTCGCATTCTCGTCCACAGCCACCAGAGGATCTTGACCGTTGATGGCCAGCACCTTAGCTCCGGAAAGCTAACGAGGCAAATGTCATCCAGTGAGTTCCTAGACCAGATGGTGACATAGGGTACCTACAGAAGCAAGCTGGCCCTTCAGAGCGCCTGGGAGGGCGTCTTGCCAGAATTGAACCTCGTCCTTGAATTCGGCCGTCGCGACAGTGAACGCTTCGGGAGCGATGTGGACGCTCTGTCTCCCGAAGGCATCGGTAAGAAATACCAAAGGAGTGGGGACAAAGGTCAGAAAGAGTGCTGGGACGTTAACGTCAGATCCGACGCTTATGAAGCCCCAAGAAAAGAACGCTCACAATCGAAACATTGGTTGATATACACGCAGTGACCGTCGTCTAGACGCTTGACGGAGCGCGAGAGGTCGACGTGCAGGTCTAGCTCGTTCGCGTACGATTGCTCGCTGATGCGCGCAAGGTCCGCAAGCACATCCTCGTGCACGTCCGCTGTGAACGGCTCTGGGGCGCGCTTCTGGTAGTTCACGGACGTGTGGAAGGCAAGGCTCTTGTTCACGACCTCGATGATCTGTATATATAAGCAAAGACCGCTCAGATGCTCGCATGATTGCAGCGTACCAGAAGAACTTACATTCGCCTTGATGGTGGGGTCCACAGAGAAAGACGTGAAGCACGCGCGCACGTCTCTCGGCGCGACCCATGTCTGATTGGCAATTGCCGCACAGGGATCTACGGCCCGCACGTCGAGTGTATTGACAGCCGCTGTTGTGGACCCCACCGAAGTGAGCACGGCAGAGAGGCCAACAAGGAAGTTGTGCGATGCGACCATCCTGGCGATTGATGCAGGGAGTACTTGCGCAAGCTACCAGGAGTGCCGAGCGCGAGAACTGCAGGGAAAACAGCTCCATCATCGCACAGTTATATCGCGTCCGCGGAAGCACTCCGCGCCGCGTTGTATTGGTTCCCATCAAACGTCCACCCCGATTTTCGACAACGGATGCGCTGGCGCATGCTAATCTCCGTCCAGTCAGGACGTCCTTGTACTCCGATTGTGCATGTGGACCTGGGTAAACCCTTGCCACGTTCCGTGCTCTGAGGTTCGTGATAGCGTAACGGCGAACTTCGCCCTGACGGTCCGGACTCGGGCTGAGTGGACACTGGCCAAGAGATCAGAGGCATGAGCATGCCTGAGCGGGTCCATAAGCAGGAGGAGCCTTGCAGCGTGGATTGCCCACGGATTGTGAGGATGCTGTAATGGATCGCGATCATCGTCAAGTGATGGTGGTCGAACAAGTTCAAGAACGTAAAACTCAGAACGGGTGATCCGCGAGCGCCGGTGGCAACGACATGCCAATTCATCATCAGCAGTACAACTACTAGTACTATACTCAGAGCCACTCATCTAGCAATTCCTGGATTGGTGCATGGGCAGGAGGCTATACGTTCGCCTTCAGATCGGCAAGTGACCGTAAACCTCCCGGCTGAGCGTGGTTCCCGATGACCCTTGTTGGACCGACCATTCATGGCACCACGCGGCCGCCCTCGATATCCGTAGGCAAAGTCGAGGTCAAGTGGCCGCACACTGAGGTATTAATATCGAGGAAGCCCTTCAGATGCTTGGCACAAACGGGCGGGAGGTTGAAGTCCAGCCGTTATCTCGAGCGTATACGTACAGCCTCCGCTCAGAGAAGGCAGATCTCGCAATTCGGAGCTCCTTTCACACAAGTGCTAGTGAGAGCATTGCGAGAGCCAAGCCACCATGGGGGTGCCTATCCACACGCTGCGCAAATGGGGAGCACGAGGATGTCACGTCAAGCACATCCAGGCTCCTCGGCGATATGTCGTGCCCGGGCCCGATCTTCCTCCTTATGCGCTCGTATCCCAAGGCGCTGCGCGGAAGGGGCATGTAAGCTGCAGTCTTCGCGGTCGCATGTGGGTCCTTGTGTATCCTCTTCGACCTGCCCCTTTCGAGCAACACCGTCACCTTGATCGAGGTCCATTGCAGGGACAGTACATTTCCTGTCTGAGATTCTGCCCCCTCCGTGATCGAGCGGAGCCGAACAAGCACGACTGCTCGCCGACATGTCCGCTCATACAATGCATCGCCTAGAGGCCGGTGCCAACACGACTTCTGCTATAAGTACAAAGCGTTTTCCGTGCGGTGAAAGCGAACGCAAGCGAGAAAAAGCAGGATAATATCGAACCTACAACATTGCGCCCTTCGCGTCTGCGCCCTCCACTCCGTCCACCTCCTCCGACCATGCGACGCAAGTAGATCCTAGCATGAAATCGCCCATATCCTCTTCAGGGTTTACTTCCAGCACTTCGATCTCCGCGCCCACTCCCTCCTTTCCAGTCTGCGCGCTCGCCATACTTCCCGAACGTGCTCCGCCAGCTCTCGGGGCTGCCGGGGACGGCATAGCTATCAGTACCGCGATCTGCAGCGCGCGTACTGGGGCCGTCTCCGACGTGTCCTCAATAGGTCCGGAGCGAATTTCTCGCCGTTCCATACCAGGCGGGAGGAGTGGTCGAGCGAGGAACGGGGGAAGTCGATGCCCCCGCCAGCGAACCTCTGGTTGGATGCGCGTGGCCCGCCGCGACGGAGTGTAGGAGTTAATTTGCGGCGGTAGTGGCCGCGCCAGGGATGGCGTGGATGCGAAGCTACGCATCATGCCCCGTCCGGGAATCCAGCGGGGAGGCGGGGGAGGCTCGTGCGGTGGGTGACCGGTCGCCTCACTCCCGCCAGAGAACAGAGGGGTGCGCACGTATGTCGCGTTGAGAGGCTGCAGTGAGAGTTTCGGTGGCAATGAGAAGGCCCGATTTTGCGGACGCGACGGATACTTACGGACAAGTTCTCCCATGCATACCCGTATGCGGCACGGCTCCCTCCGGCCTCGTGCTTCAAAGGCAACAGTGAGTCGGAGGGATAGACATCCCAAAGGATAGGTTTCTCCAAGGGTTGGTCTAGAGATGAGGTCCCGCTGGCGGGGGTGATCTGGAGTCCAAGATTGCGGCGGAGTTGGCGAGTAACGCGACGAGAGCCGAGACCACAACCGAGGAAGAAAAGAAAAATGGCAACGAATGTAATGAGAAAGCTGAAAGGGAGTGAAGAGTTGCCGCTAAGGTCAATGGGCGTGCCTGTGCTGCTAGAGCTGGCAGCGGGTGAAGAAGAAGAGGGCGAAGCCGAGCTGGAAGTAGCGGAAGACATGGTAGGTCGAGAGGAGTGAAAGGGTATCAGGACATGGATATCGAGCAGGAGACGGACGTCGTGGTATATGGAAGAGGAGGGAGGTCGTCGGCGGCTAGGTATGCTTATAGCCGTGGGTTCATGAGAACGTTCGAGTCGTGAACTCCGAATAAGCCTGTCTGGTCTGTCAAGCTCACACGACCGTCCAAGGTCGTTACTGCGGAGAAGCAAGCCCGTAGTCAGCATTCACGTTGGGACACGACTTGTGCTGCACTACATACTTACATCCCAAGCTAGGAGGGAGTCATACGAACCTGCTCGAGGTGGGAGACAGAATCAAGGATCGTTCGAATAGCCGAGCCACTAATAGCGTATTAGTGCAAATATAGAATCGAGTTTATCAGATAAGATTGGATCCCCAGGGCGCTCTGGAGTACCACAGTCAACCGTAACACGCCGACGACCGTTCCCTCAAGTCACCCTCGGCTTCGATCATGCTCTCTCTCAACTCCTCTATCTCACGAGGTGTCTCAATAAAAACCTAGATTGTTGCAGGAAGATCCATCTACCTCACGGTCGAGCAGCGCGCTACATGGGTCCTCCACGCTCTGTCGCGATCATCGGTGGAGGGCTCTCAGGCCTATCTGCGGCGTTTTACATCTCCAGACGATTCCCTGCTCATACGGGTACGCGGATCGCTCTCGTGGAAAGGTCGCCGAGGCTTGGAGGATGGGTGCGATCCGAGCGAGTCCGGGTCAAGGATCGGTATGGACGCCAGGCAGACGTGCTGCTGGAGAGCGGTCCCAGGACATTACGCCCTACTTCCAAGGCGATCATGGAGCTTGTGAGTGGCTGCTTATACAGGCTCCTACGTGTCGAAGATTGCAGTCCGCAGTCGGGGGACTCTTTTTGATTGCACGCTGGGATGTAGATGGTGATGTCGGGCGGAATGCGAGTAGTGACTGAGTCACTTGCTATGCTATGCACGGGTCCTCATACGCGCGGAGAGCTTTATGATATACTGAACAAGCGAAAATGATAGATCCATCTGCTCGACCTCACGCCAGCTCTACTTACCGTCTCCCGAAGTGCACCTGCCGCAAGGAATAGATTCTTACACATTCCCGGAACGAAGGGGCTGGTAGCTATACCAGGCTCGCTACCTTCATTGCTAGTCTCTCCTCTAGCGAAGATCCTTCTCCCTGCCATGCTCAGAGATGTCCGGAGAACCGATGGAGTAGGTACGCTCATGCGCTCTTAGTCCCGACACTCTTCGAAGATGGGCGTACAATGCTAACACTGACACTCAGTTCTCAATGCGTCCTCGAGCGACGAGTCGGTAGACGGCTTCCTGACTCGTCACTTCGGACCTGACTTCGCGCGAACACTCGGCAGCGCTCTGGTCCACGGCATATATGCTGCGGATTCGCGGCAGCTGAGCGTGCGCGCTGCCTTTTCGGCCATGTGTCGATTAGAGGAGAGCGGCAGCGGCAGTGTCGTCCGGGGCGCACTCAGCGAGATGCTCTCCTCCATCAGAAAACGCAAGTCGAAATCATCGGCAACCGAATGTACCGAGACGTACGACCTGGGTGAAGTTGACCAGCTCATGAAGGGCGTCAGCGTCTATTCGTTCCGAGACGGAATGCAGACACTCACGGACGCGATAGTGAGATGGCTGAAGCAGCAGGAGCATGTCGAGCTCGTTCAGGGGGATTCTGCTGTATCATTGAACAAGACTGTTGATGGCCAAGGATTCCAGGTGAGCGTGTCTATTGGAGTCACGCGAAGCGACCCAAGCATGTTAACCTCCGAGATTGTAGGTAACGACTAGCTCCGGGAAGCAAATCGTATCATCACACCTCATCTCGGCGGTGCCGCTGCCTCTCCTCCACAACCTCCTCTCAAGTTCTGCAGACACGCGACAAACCTCAAATTCCGTGCATGCCCAACCAGCGTCACCACCCCGTCCAGTCACCATCGCAACTGAGCATGCTCGTAAAGTACCGCCACCCCCGTTCCCCCACCCCGCTTTGTCCGCCCGCAGTGGCAGAGCTGGCTGCTATGAACCAGCTACGGTCAAGTCGGGCAGCGAGTCTCCTTATGTCTCACGAACGAAGGCGGGCGTCGGCTCATCAGCTCTGCCTTTGCCATTGCTCCCTCATCTCCTCACGAATCCATCCTCCTCAGTCACGGTCGTCAACCTCGTGTTCCCTCCCTGTGACACCCCCATCCATCCGGAAGGGTTCGGCTACCTCATCCCGCGTCCGCGACTGGACTATCCCTCTCCCCTGGGAAGCTCGCTGGGTATACTCGGGACGGTATTTGACTCTTCTGCGCTTGCCGGCCAGGACGTCTCCATATCTGCAGACCACCGGTCTCCCAGATTCACGAAGGTCACGGTCATGCTCGGGGGACCCTACGGGCCGCCTTCGCCGGATCCGCAGTCTTCGGGGTTTCTTCCTGCTCTTCTGGTAGCGCTGGTGCAGCATCTCGGGCGTTCAGAGCCATTACCAGAACCCTGTTTGGTGCGCATTCGGCAGCACCAAGACTGCATACCGACGCCCACAGTGGGGCACGTCGTACGTATGGCGGAGCTCAGAGCCGCTGTCAAGGAGACCTGGGGTGATAATGCGGCCGTCATTGGTGCAGGCGTGGGCGGGGTGAGCGTTGGAGACTGCATTGAGAGCGGCAGGCGCGTAGCGCTGGAATTATAATAGATCTGTAAGTCTCCGATGAGCTGTTTTTGCCTGCGAAACCTACATGGACCTGACAGTTCGTACGCAGACGGTGTATCATAACTTGGCGGTCCGATGGTAGCTCAAGATGGCCAATCTCGCGCTCTAAGGGGTAGATAGACCCTACACGCCCCAGTGCCGAACCCCTGATCCGTCCCGTCAAGCTGATATGTGATCTATTCTAAGGCGGGCTCCGCTGTGTTTAGGAAGGAAGGTCGAAGGGCTCCGATGTCAAGCCAGTGGCCCTTTCGTCATGTGGGCGGCAGGTTTCTCGAACGAGGAGGAGCGGTTTGCATGAGTAGGACAGCTGCCCTATGAGGGACAGAGAGGCAGGGGTTCTTGCGCGACTTTGCGGCGCACCACTGTAGCCGCTGACTCTGCGTAGTGATCATTGACTGTTCAATTGCTACCGACAGCTCTGGTGTTCCCCATGTCAGATGCGAACACTCCTCGGATGTTAGGTTCAGAGTCCGGCTCGCCCGCCCTTTCCCCTTCAGACCTTCAGATGACACGCTCCTTTAAATCTATTGGAGCGGGAATGGGCCGCTACTCGGTATGTTGTCGCTTGACCTATCGCGCTGCATGGAAGTGAGCCTAACCCAGTGCTGCAGCCAATCGTAAAGACCTAGCGTGCGAGCCCTCGACGACTCTGGATGCATTACTTCCGATGTGGGCCATAGGCGCCTTGCTTGCCCCCTTCTCGACGTGTCCATATCAGATGACTGCCCTTCCAAGAATCGGTATCGCCCGAGGTGCTCTGGAGCATATAAGACGACCTACGAAGAAGTCCTCCGCACCTTTGACTCTCCTGACATGGCGAGCGACAAGGACCCGAGTCCTCCGAGTACAGCATCGGCGCAACCCATGGTCGTAACGGCGATCTGCCTGGCCCTGGTGTGTTGTAGTAGATTCCAGAGTCGATTGGAAGCTTATCGTTCGCAGGTAGCTCATCAGATATTCAAGCGATATGAGACGTACTCGATTTCTTTCCAGCTGTCGCTGCTCTTGCTCCCGCCTGCTCTGGCTTTGACTCTGCAACCTACCAAGAGCGTGCTTCGAGCCATCTGTGTCTCATTGGGGACATATCTAGGCACGCTCGGGCTGGCAGTACTCGCGCATCGTGCGTCGCCGTTGCATCCACTCGCGCGATTCCCTGGGCCGTTCGTCTGTCGGTTCTCCAAGTTCTGGATGGCTCGGATAGGGTACAGCGGGCGACAGTACTTGTATGTCCAACATCTCCATGAACGATACGGCAATATCGTCAGAATAGGTACGTACCGCACGCCTGGTCTCTGATGGCTTTGGACATGGCCAGCTCACTCAGAATGTGTATCATAGGACCCAATGAGCTATCTGTTAAGGATCCCTCTCTCATTCATCCAGTCTGCGGTGCCTCTGGCCTTCCTCATGGTCCGAGTACGTAGTT
This sequence comes from Pilatotrama ljubarskyi, assembly GCA_022385805.1. NCBI lineage: Eukaryota > Fungi > Basidiomycota > Agaricomycetes > Polyporales > Polyporaceae > Pilatotrama > Pilatotrama ljubarskyi. Next base: position 118,274 of record MU277715.1, on the reverse strand, counting down.
CTTGCGAACACCTCACTACGCTGCTTAGCTGAAATCTCCTCCAGTGTACATTGGTCGTCTCCTAACGACGAAGCTGCCCCTTGTCGGCATCATGGATACGGTAGAGCATCTCGAGCGGCGTAAGCCATGGGCTCGAGCATTCACTCCGGCGGCATTGAAGGAATATCACCCGATGCTTGCTGCGCGTGCCAGTCAGCTGGTTCAGGCTCTCAGTCAGCAGGGAGGGGAAGTAGACATCGCGAAGTGGATCAATTACTTCAGGCGAGCGCGTGCCATACGCACTCAATATGATTATTACTGATCCTTGGTACAGTTATGACTTCATGACAGATATGGCGTAAGTCTCGCTGCGATCGCTGCTACCCTACCCACCCTCTACATCTGTGTAGGTTTGGCGGCGGCTCGGAGCTTATTCGAGATGGAGATGTCAACAACGTCTGGCATATTCTGGACGATAGCCTCCCGTACGTCTAATTTCCGTCCCATCGCGTTGCACGGACGTGGAATGACACCACAACTGGGGATCCTATCGGCAGCGCGGCGACATGCGTTAGTCACGTACCGTGGCTAGGGCCCTACCTCGGAAGCATTCCTTTGCTCACTGCAGGCCAAACTCGACTGTTATTCTATTGCAAGCAGGCCGTAATCGAGCGCCTGAGCCGTGGAACACAGTATAAAGATATCTTCCACTACCTGGTGCGTCCGTCTTGGTGGACGATATCTTGGTAGACATAGTGAACCTGATAGCGCCGTCAGAACGAAGAAGACCAGCCAGACAGACCGTCTCCCCCCATATCCCGGCTAGTCGACGACGGCGTCGTTGCGATCGTTGCCGGCGCGGACACAACCTCAAGCACTCTCACAAGCATCATGTTCTGCCTCTTGACGCATCCTGAGGCCTACAAGCGACTTCAGGAGGAGATCGACCGGTTCTATCCTCCTGGCGACGATCCTTGTGACATGAAGTATCATCTAGAAATGCACTATCTGACAGCCGTCATGTAAGTAGCCCTTCATGATATATCTCGTATGGCCTCCTCTGAACCAATTCCAGCAACGAGGGAATGCGCGTGTACGCTCCAGTACCTAGTGGTGTGCAGCGTCTCGTCCCTCACCGCAGCCCTGGGGTTTCCTTACACTCTACGTACGTCGATGTTGTATTCGGCTGCTTATCGAGTTTGTGTATCGCCTTTGCCCAACCAGACTGACCCTCGTATCAGCTATATTCCCGCGGGAACCGCTGTCTGGATGCCGTTTCACGCGATGCAATACGATCCGCGCAACTTCTCACCGCGCACGGCCGACTTCTGGCCGGAACGTTGGCTTCTCGCTTCGCGCCATATGTCTTTCGTTGAGGCCGGAATCGACGAGGCATCTTTCGTCCACAACGAAAGCGCTTTCATCCCATTCTCACACGGGCCGATGAACTGCGTTGGCAAGGCTCTCGCTATGCAGGAGATGCGCGTCGTGCTCTGTGCGTTGCTGCAGAAGTACGAGCTGACGCTGCGCGAAGAATGGGACCCTCGGTCGTACTCGGAGGGTTATAAGGACTACCTAGTTACGACCCGGCCGCCCGTGCCGGTAGTGCTACATACACGCTGAGGGTCAATGACTCTTACTCCTGCTTCCGAAACATCAAGCTGATCGACTCTGTATAATCAGGTAGCTTCCCATCCATGACGGAGTTAGCGTGGGGCTCGCGAGATAATGGAATACGACCTGTGACCACCATTCTGAAACGCCTGATATCATGGCACGTGTGTAGTGCTGCAGTCCCTATACTATCAAGACCAGGATGAAGGAATATACCAAGATCATCGTACGCGATATCTGCAGAAGAAGCCTCTTCTCGACAGATGCACACCACTGGCGTCGGTCGGCAGGCAGGTGAGTGAATCCAAAGCTCGGGAGAACTGACCGCCCTCTCCTGGGCAAGACTCAGTCAGTCATGGACAGTTCTTGTCCGCATAACCGAACTCAAGAGACATCCTACGAGTTCTAAGGAGGTGGCAGCACTGCTCGTGACCTCAGTTTTTATGCAGATTATCAAGTTCTTCGCGACTGCATGTCTCGTCATTCGGGTCCAGTAGTAGGAGCTTCACGTCTGCACTCCTCTTGCACCAGTCTAAACCTGTTGGGGCCAATTTAAATAAAATCCAGAACTTCGTGCAACTGATACCACCACTGCGTCTTCAAACAGAGTCGTAGGCAGCCAGATCTGGATCACTTCAAGGCTCTCTTCGATTCCACATCCATCTGATCCGCTCTTTCTCAGCTAACATCCATCTCAACAGGGCACAAATCATACAGAAACCCAATCACGTAGGCAGCCCATTCTGGTTTTCTTTCTATCGCAATAAGCCATCTGATCCATTCTTTCTCAGAGAACCCGTATCCCAACGGCGACTTCTTCTACAGGGAGCATGCTGGCGCGCTGCTGAGGTGTCAGCTATCGCTCCTACCACTCCTGCTGATGGACTACATACCGTGCCTCGATTCGGAACGCTCCTATTACTCAAGGGGGCAGAGAGACGGAGTTGGTGCCCGGAGTGGCGCAGAAGCCGTTTTCGAGGTGGGTTCCGCAGCTGTTGAACTGGTTGCAGCTCCCGCCGCAGTTGCTGCCGTCGCAGAACGACACGTCCGTCGTCGCAGAGAGGCAGTTCGTGCCCGGGGTCGCGTGGCACACGCCCGACCCGGTAAAGACGTTGCACGGCCCGCTGCAGAGGTTGCCCGAGCGGTGGCTGCAGAACGTGATCGTCGTCTGCTGGGTGTTGAGCGGGTTGATCGGCTCGCCGCTGAAGGTGACCTCGGCGTCGGTCGCGGCGAGCCAGCGCATCATCTGGTCGAGGGTGGTGACGTAGGGAGCGGGCTGTGGAGGGGATATGGCAGTCATGGTGAGCAAACATCGATGGTTGAGCTGGGTTCAACGCTGCTCACTTCGTCGGAGGGGGCATCGCCCTGGGAAAAGTGAAGATGGTGAGCGCACGATCAGCAATGGACTGCGTGCGTTGTAGGACTCACCGAGGTCGGAATGGCGACGACCGCGGTGGCTGCGACCATGACGAAGAGGCACTTGAGAAGAGCGGCGAAGCTGGTGGACTGCATCTTGCAAGAGGTGGTAATCCGGTGAGGTTCTCAACGGCTTGCTGCAGGTCCTGAGACAAGTCTCACAGGTCTTTTATACGCAGGCCTCTCCCCCTAGCTCTTGCTCGCGTGAGCGAGCAAAGCGGTTGCAGAGGCGCCAGCATGTGTCTCGGACACTCTAGCCCCGGGGTTTCGCTTCGAACACGGCGGCAGGTGCATCCACCATGGCAGTCTTCCCTCCAGTAAAGTTCACCATCTATCGTCCTGTGCCCACAGAGCGGCGGACTCCCCTGGCCGCCATCGACAGAATGTGGGCAGCAGAGGGGTTTTTGTGTCCGGTCGCAGCAGCCTAGCCTCACGAGCCAGCCTCTCGTTCAGCGGAAGACAGGCCTTCCCCGCGAGTACGTACACTGACCAGCCACTATGCGGCAGACTTAAGCGCATGGTGGCTGCTAAACGGTACGGACGTGCCAAAGCGATTATCAATGCTGCTAGAAAAGGAGCTCGGAGTCGGGTGCGAGTGGTCTGCGCCCTGCTAGCGGGTACCCTCGAGCTCGAGGTGGTGTCGTTGGTACAAACTCGAGAATTCCGGCGTCTCTGGTGACCAGACGCCGAAGGGGACCTCGGAGCGCACGTACATAACGGGCAGGAGAGTTCGCGGACATCATGGTGATCACCGGTCAAGATTCACCATGGAGCTGGCCCTGGCAGGCCGTCTCCTCAGGACGTCCAGAGGCGATCTTTCGGGGTTGTTCAATCTTAGGACCCGGCACGTTACCGAACTTCGCGCTTCGGACTGACGTATGCGAGTCCACGTGCGCATGTCTCCGAGAAATATGTACTCCCAAGTGGCCAAGAGGCCCCGACCCGGCGCCGTCCTGGGACCGAGTCGCACACATCGTCCGAGAAGCTCAGACCTGTCATTCGATCTGCCAAATGATAGGTCACGCTCACGACCGCGCCGACGCGCTGACAGTTCAATGCAATACTTGGACGAAGTCAGAACGTTGCCCCGCTGCCACAGTACCCGCAAGTCAATGGCTTCACAATTGGCCCCTAGAGGCAGGGCAGAGCAGGCTGTTGTCCATCTAAGTACGTCTCTTGGCTCCGTGGTGCAAGGTCCCTCGAAGCCTCGGCGAGCTCCAGTCTCCCGCCTCTGTACTTCTCTTCTCTCTGTGCCTTGCGGCCCCACGCCACGGGCTCGAGGCTCCAAATGCCCGCACCAGGTTCGCCTACTTCGGTCTTCAATCCGACCGGGTGGAAACCTAAAGCCTGGGGGCCGAGGCAGCGTCACGGTGCTCGCGGGCGCGTCGGCAACCAGGAGCGTCGTGTACTTACTAGCATGCGGATTGGGAGCGGGCCTTGGGCGCCGTTGATCAACGAGCCGTACATATGTGACTGGACAAGCACGCCCATGGGCCCACTTGTTGCATGGGCCTGTTGAAGACGAGAATGACGAATTCAGGAGAAGATGGGTGAGTGAGTGACTCTCTCGCTCTGTGTATGCGTGGTTTCTCGAGCTCGTGTGCGCTGACAGGTATATGCAGATGTGCCATCGTGGTGAGCCTGTTGCCTGTATCATCAGGGCCCCGGGGGTTTTCCAGCGAGGCGAGGCACCCTCGGATTGAATCTCTTTGGCTCGGATGTCACATCGTGAGCGTTTTCATGTCGACTACTGTACGCATTCTCGCTCTCGTTGTGCAATTTATAATTGTACAGTACTAGCTGCCGCCAGTGCTTTCACCCTGGCACGGAACGACGTCCGAAGTCCGCACCCCTCGCTAGCAAGCTCCAACTTGAGCAGCTAGCGCATGACCTATCCCAACGTATGTACTGTACGCGTCTGAGATCTAGTAAACCACCGCCAAAGCGGGGACGACTCGGAGCCTTCAGCACTGGCAGGAGCGTCACAGGCTGGACTCGGCCGAGTCAGCGTCGCTGCCAGACGCGGCGCGCGAACAGGGGTCCCTGCGACGATCTGCTTCTCTTCTCTCCGTGCCTCGAGCGCCGCGCTCTCGAGTCATCACGCTTCAAGTGCGGGCGGGTCCCAGGTTTGACTCGTCTTCAGTCCGACCGGAGGGAAGCCTAAAGTCTGAGGCCTGAGGCCTGAGATTCGAGGCAGCGTCCGAGCGAGCACGGTCGCGCTGCCAGCTATTTGGAGCGTCGTGACTCGTGTTGCAGGGATAGCGTTTGTGCCCAGCGCCCGGCGACGACTCAGAGTCAGAGCTCCGAGTCCAGTCTTACCCGCGACACTCCTACTGCCAACTCTCATCCCACGCCTGGCAATAGCACCCAGTGGTTGAGGTGTTGCGATTTTAGCGGTCCGCTCGAGCTTTAAGCTTGAAGCTTGAGCTGCGCGGACTGAGGCTCGGACGTCGTCCTGCGAGGTTCGGGAACGGAATAGCTAGACATACAACATACAGAGCGAGAGCGAGCGAGCGCGAGTACAGTAGACTTGATCGAAAGGCACATCCAATACGAGATACGGGTAACGTCGTCAGACTCGAGAGTCGCAGGAAGAGCCTTGGAGGGACTCCGGCGACGCGACAGCGCACGCCGGTTTCACCAAGACAGATCTGCCCGGCCATACCGATCAGCAAACCCGAAAACACACGCACAAAGAGAAAGCGCGCGCACCCATCTTCTGCTTCATCCGCCTCGTCTCTTCCAACAACCCCATCACGTGCTTGTCCAAGAGGTCCACGTACGATTTCAACGACGTCCTTTCCCAATCCGCATGATGCTCTGTCACCCCCTTCTCCCCACCCTCGCCTGCCGCCTTGTCCCCACTTTCCCCAGCAGGAGGAACCGCGAGCCGATCCAGCTCCCTCAGCAGCCCCTGCACAGTCGGCACCGCCCTCGGATCGAACTTGTCGACCGTGCGCGGGTCGACGGGGACGCAGACGCGGCCGGTCTTCGGGTGCACGCAGAACGGCGCCTTGAGCAGGTGGTTGCGGTGCTTGGACACCTCGGCGTCGAGCCGCGGGTACGTGTACTGCAGCACAATGTCTTCTTTCGCGGCGGTGAGCTGCGCCTGCCACGCGCGTGTGAGCGAACGAGTGAGCGCCTGAGTGAGTAGGAGAGGGAGAGGAAACGCACCTGCGACGGCCCGCGCACGTTCTTCGCCCTCGCGCGCTCCGCGATCGCATCCTCGAGGTCCTGCCACTTGTCCTCGGACGACCGCCCAGGCTGGTCCTCCCACTTCTCGCGCAGGTCGTTCACGATGGCATTTTCCGGCACGAGGTGGAGGAGCGCGTCCCAGCCCTCCTCCGACTCGAAGCAGTTCTGGTCGGCGAGCACGAGCGAGTGGAAGATCGGTTCGAGCGTCTTGTATGCCGATCTGTCTTTGCGGTAAGCGCCGAGAGAAGGAGAGAAGGGAGGAGGGAAGAGGGACGCACGCGAGCGACGGCGGGAGCGGCTTCCCGCCCAACCGCACGTTCACCTTCTTATGCATCTCCTTCCCGCCCTGTATGACCGTTAACCACCCGACGAGCGCCCTCCGCTGCTCATCGGTGAGCTCCATCGCCTCGCGGTCGCTGACCCACAAATGAATGCCGCGGCGGCCCGAGTACACCCAGAGAAGGTGGCGGTAGCCGAACTGGTCGCGGAGGGCGCGATCGAGGACCCGGACGGCGGCGGCGACGAAGCCCCAACAGCGCCTGCAGACGTCAGCGCCGGCGCAGCAGGTGCGGAGGGCGTCGTAGTCGGTCATGTCGATGTCGAACACGAGCTCGCGCAGCTGAGGCGTGAAGGCGGACGGCCGGACGGTCTTTTTGTCGCGTGGCTGTGCAGAGGGAGAGGAGTGGGGGAGTCAGTGAGCGCACGGGTGGTGGGATCCGGGCTCCGGAAGGTGGGGATGGGGGGCTCTGAGCAGGCGCGTGCAAGATCGTACTCGAGTAGAGCATCAGGAGAGATGGCGCGCTGTCCGTTCTTGGGCAGCGCCAGCGTCGTTCTTAGGAGATACGGCGACGCTAGTGCGACATGATGGGTTTCGCACAAGTGACAGCGGTCCTCCCCTCGGGAAGGGTGGGCCCTTCCGGACGACGGAGTTTGATGCACGGCTGTGGTGCTCCGCCGTGTCCCAAATGCGCTCACCGCGTCTGGACGCGCCATGATCAACGCGTAAGACGACGACCCTTAGGCCTCCTCTACAACGCCACAGCTCAACGAAATGCAGCGCGGGTCCGCAAAGACGCGCTGTCACGATTGTGCCCGCGCGGACGTCCAGCTGCCACTGTCCGGTCACTCTCCCGCGTCGGGAAGGACGTAAAGTTCGCTTTCTCTGCGCCATCGATTCAGATCACGGGGCACTATGGGCAGCGTCGCGTGCGGTCTGCGCGGCGGCAAGTATCTCCTCGCGACAGTCTAGCTATCCCGCTGCACGACGCGAGGGGGCCAAGCGTGGCGCAGCGCGAGCGGGGCATGGACACGCCGAGCACTAGTATGAATGTCTCGTCCCCGCCACAGAGACGCGTCCAGCTCTGAGCTTACATCGACGTCACGGTTTTCCATCACTTTCCTGCGTCCAGGGGCCACGAAACGTTCACTGCAGCTGTGTGCTCTCCGCTTTGGCTCCGCGTGCTGCAGCTACTGCGAGACGGTACAGTACCGACCACTTCATCGGTCCCTATCCGTCTCTCGAGCACGCAACTGCACCTCCCCTCCCACATAGACCCCAGAAGGCTAGACAGGACTCACCCTAGCGCTGTAGACCGGGCCGATCTCGAAACGCGTGGGGTTGAGGGAGCAGACCTGTTTCTTGAGCTCGTCTGCGTTCGCAAAGGAGTTGTAGCGGAGGTAGACGTCGCCCTGGAGGGTGAACGCGAATTCGCGGTGGGTGAAGAGTTTGGTGGGTGCGTGTTCGTGGTTGAGCCACGTGAACAGCGACTTGAACGGGTACAGTCGTCGGTAGAAGGCCAGCATCACGTCCGCCGTCACAGGCTCAGCGTTGTCGGAGACGGCCATCTCGGCGAGACGTGTACAGGACGACCAAGCACAGCGCAGAGGACAAGTGCGAGCCACAGGCGCCCGCTTCTCTCAGCCACACACGCGTACAGTCACACGTGTCACTCGCGATTGGCTTGCAAGAAGCCGCGTCTGTCACGGCGTCACTGTACGCGTTTGCACCTGCGTCACGAGGCACGCGTCGGTCACCGGCGACTATCCTCGCTCTGCACGCCAGCGCGCTTCTGGATGCTCTCTATCACTGCTTGCCTCGGACCAGGTCAGACGATCCAGACCGTTCAGTACTAAGGCTAGAGTACTACTATAGCTAGTGCTCGCCGTACTACAGTAAAAGACCGCCGAACGGCACGTTGGACCGCCGTTGGGCGGTCTGTGACTGTAACTATACCACTGCCTAATCTTGAACCTCCCTGGGCCCAGTCCAAGTCCGACCCAATACGGTCCACGCCCATGGGTCCACTACTGCATTCACTTACGACCACATTCCACCAACCCGCATGGCAGAGCTCCACATTGTGCACATGTGGAGGAGTACTGCGGTGCCTACCGAAGCTCTGGCTGCCAGCCGCCGGCCTCGGCTCGTCCGTTTCAAGGTTTCGACGGTCCGTACAGTAGACGTCAATGGACGTTGGGTGGCGCAGTCACGGTACTCGAGGTACGCCCCCCCTGAGATCTTGAAGGGACCTCTCGTACACAAATCCCTATAGACGTGACTGACCGTCCCGAGCGTTAGAAGCGACCTGATAATGCAGCGTCAGCCTGGGGTGCTCAGATAGAAAGTACGCCATAGGTAGGCATCATCCCGCGAAGATGCGTGAGTAAAGTGCACGCAAGCCGTATGTCTTAGACTTGCAAGACAAGTCCGGGGCCCTCCGAAGTATATGGCCCTCAACATACTTGAATCGACTGGCACGCCCGCGCGTCCGAAATTCTGCTCGGCACCATGTCGATTGCAATCATCGGACAGCCTGAAGAGTAGTTCTGACGACCCCGGCCCCGGGGGCCGCTGCGATCGAGGTAAGTCCTTCCTGGTCGACTCCGAGTCCTACAGGCCCAAGTATAAGCGAACTCTGAATGATCCATCCGTACTAGCTCTCCAGCCCGCAGAGCAGCGACGACCTGGTGATTCAAGCGAATGCAATAAAAAGCAGGACACGAGGGCTCCCCATCGCCTGCGCTACGACGTTCTCCTGCCACTATGCCGTTACGCAACGTCGGCGGCGCGCCTCGATCTGTCGAATAGTCTCAATAAATGGTGGGTGGTATGCATATGCCCGCTGCGCCTTCCACGCTGCATCGGCAGAAACCGTATCCTCAGTCTGCTCCCCACATCCTGTCGATGCGGGCCCGCTAGGACGCGAGTACTGGTCACCAGACGACTCAGATGGACTTGGACTCGAGAGCCTAAGGACTGCGGTGGCGTACGAGCATGCCAGCAGGGTCTGTGAAGTGAGCCCGTGCGATGGTGGAGCGCGGAGCGCGCAAAGTTGGGATAGCTTGGTCTGCTCGCGAAGTATAGGACAGTAGGTGGAGAGGCCTGCGTATAAAAGACCGGCGAGACGAACCTAAGGACCCGGATCCAGCTGCAGGAGTCTTCAGCGCAGAGCACCGACACGGCTTGCAAGATGCAGTTCTCCACCAACTTCGTCGCTTTCGTCCAATGCTTCTTCGTCATCGTCGCGGCCACTACGGTCGTCGCCATACCGACCTCTGTGAGTACTACAGTAGTATCCCTCCTCACGCAATCCTGGGGCGCTGAATCGGAGTACAATATCACCCTCCTGCGTGCCGCCGACAGGGTGATGCCACCTCGGGCGAAGTGAGCAATAAGCACCACTCGAATTTAGCACAAAGATACTCACATAGTAACTCGCCCCAAACAGCCCGCCAGCAAGTTCATCGTCAGCCACGCCGAAATGGAGCGCTGGCTCGCCACGACCGACGCCGAGCTCACCTACATCGGCTCGCAGCGCACTGCCCCCGACAACCCGCTCGCGTCGCAGCAGACGACCGTCACCTACTGCAGCTTCGTCTCCGGGCAGGTGTGCGGCGGGACATGCACGGTGTACCGCGGCGGCGCGACGTGCATCGACGCGCCCGCGACGCAGTGCCTCTCCGCGACCGCGGACGTGTCGTTCTGCAACCGCGCGGGGTGCAGCGGGACGTGCAACCAGCTGGACGGCTGCGCGACGCGCTTGAACGGCGGGTTCTGCTATACCCCGGGCACGCAGTCTATCGCTGTTCCGCCGTGAGGAGTAGCGAGAGCAGAGTGGGTCGGGGGGGGGGGGGGGGGTAAGCTGGCCTTCCGCTTTCGACCGGATGGTAGTGTAATGCTGACATTTCTGCCCGGCGTTAGCGGTGCCAGTGTGCGGCGCTGCCTATGAGACAGGAGTCCGCGGTTGGGGCTCTTGGTATTTGACAGAGAGCCTGGTGAGCACATGAATCGTAGGGCAGGGTGTGGAAGGCAGATGGATGTGCCTGTATCACAGTGACGAGTCCGCCTATATGACTATGCCAGTAGTATTGTTTTGTTCTCTCGTGTTCGGCTTGATGCAAGTGAAGATATCTGTGACCGCGTATCGGCGATCAATTCAGACTGGACCGAAGCGGTAGTACGAAGTGATGCATACTAGACTGGTAGTATTACACAAGCCGCGACGAGCGGGCGGCTGACCACCTCTCGCGGCTCAAGGTTCGAGGCCAACCGGGCAATCCCTAACGCTTCACATACCCACTTGCGTGCTGGTCATGAGGGACTCGAATACGAACGCTTGCTTTTCATAGTGACGCGCCGGCATTTGACCCAGCAGAAAGCACGTACAGCTCAGTAGAGATATGCGTTGGCGCGTCCGCTCCGCAGAGCGCGTGACGATCAGCAGAAGTTCAGTCGCGCCCGGACAAGTTTCCGGTCCAGCCTCCCAGCTCGATCGCGAACGCCACCGCGAGCTTGGAGAACTCGAGCATGTGCGTGAAGCTGAACTCGTCCGAGACGTCGTAGCGGCTATGTCAGGCAGGGGTGCAAGTGCAACGCATCAGTCTGAACTCATCTCATGCATCACGCCAAAGGAGAGGAGTGGCGTGGACTCACTCGTTCTCGGTGTGGACGTACCCGCGGTTGACGTCTTTGTAGTCGGACTCTGCATCGCGTAGGGAGACACATACCGAAGAGGTGCATGGAGTTGAGTGGGGCGCCGCGATGATGAGCGACGAACCGAGTGAATATAGACCGGGGTGCTCACCGATATTGAAGACGCCTGGATATCCAGCTTTTCCCCACGACGCGCTAGGTAGAGTTCATCCGATTGAATTAGCGGCCATGCTCGACGCTGCACTACCAGGACGGCGACCGAACGACTCACTGATCGCTGCAGACCTGCCCGCACTGGGTCTCTATCCACGGGATGTCGAGATACAGGTCGACGAGCTTCTTGTTGTACTCCGTTAACCTGCGCATGGTCCGATTGTATCATGGTCAGTGTCTCGATAATCTGGATGCTGTGGGTTGAGAGCATACACGGGGTCGGTGTAGTCGGTGACTATGCCGACTTGCTCCCGGGTGCCGCGCTTGACCCAAGCGGTCATGTCGAACTGGAGAGTAGATCGTCAGTCCTACAAGTACGAGATCAGTGGTCAAGATGAAGACGGACCTGAGCCATGGCAATAACGTTCACGTCGCGCTGCTCATAATCCTGCGCGATCGCTTGCGAGCCGAGGAGCCCTCCTTCCTACAAGGGAATACCATGATCAACGTGTCTGGGTTTCAGCAGTCGAGCAGTCGGCGTCCACTAGCTCTGAGACGTACCTCGCCCGAGTACCAGTGAAACTCCACAGTCCGATCCGGCTGGAAGCCCGCAGCGATCAGCGCTCGGTACGTCTCCAGGATGTTGATGGAACCGGAGCCGTCATCGTCGGCACCTGCAGGGCCAGATGAAGTCATGGATAGCGTCGGAGTTCTGAGCTAAGGTTGCTTACCGGGCGAGCGGAGGAACGGCGATGTGCCCGTGCTAGAGATGCGTAGGTTTACTCCCGCGGACATTCTAGAGGGCATTTTACGAACCTGTCAAGGTGGGCACCGAGAATGACGACGCCGTCGTCTGTCGGAGACGATCCATTGATTCGGACGATCTGCGGGGCGTCGGTGCCGTATGAGCGACGCTTCCGTAGGTGAGCAGCAAACTTACGACACTGCTCTGCGGCCACGAGTGAGGGAACTCCTGGATGGAGATCAGACTTTGCAGTGACTTGGGAGCGGACTGTTCTGTAATCTGCGGAGAATGTTAGGCCAAGGGCCTCTTCATATCACAACGTTTGCCAGCGAAGTCCCTTACCTCGGAGATCCTCTTCATAAGCCATTGCTGAGCCTCTTTGCCGACCTATCACAGTGCACAGCGCTTCAGTCGGCCATTCCATTCACGGATTAGGAGGGCCCGACCAGACTGCGGTAGTCTAGTCCGAAGTAAGACACGGTGCTGATTCGAGCAAAAGTCTGCACTCACAGCGTGTGTAGAAACTGGTAAACTTCTCGAGCTCGACCCTGAGATTTTGCCTCTGAAGGGTCTCGATGACGGATCTCACGACCTCAGTGTTGTTCGGCTCGGGGTACGACCCTGTGGTTACATGTCTGATCCTGACGCTCGCAGTGATAGATCAAGCAACATACGTCCGATGAGTGCCCTGAGGTGGGCGCGCGACCCGAGGTTTGGTGTCTCCGTCCTGAGAAGTTCATAAGAAGCCGTCTTACATCCACGAGGCTTGAGGGCCACTTACACGTCGAAGAACCGGGCGCCGCCAGCCTTGGCCAGTATCTAAGAAGAGGAGCCGCGTGTCAAACCTTGCGTTCGTGCGGGCCCACCACGTACATCCACTCTAGCAGCTGCAGGGGCGTACCTTCTCTAGCTCGGTCATTACAACCGGCTCACCTTCGCCATCGAGTTGCACCAGACGGGGTGCACTTAAATCTAGGTCAAAACCTGGGTAGCTCTTGGGCAATTGGATGTTGTCGCCCAGGACATATTGTTCGTTGTCGAACAGAGACACAGGCGTTGCGAGGACGGCCGGGAGTAGCGCGAGAAGAAGCGTGGCCGTCTTCATTCTCGGAAGCGGGAGGGTCCTGTAGAACTTGAAGCACAGCTGGTCTGTCCGGTACGGCCTGTGATCCTAGACTGCGGGATCTCGTACTGTGACTCCACTTACCTCTTATAATTCTGAGAGATGCCGAACACGTACCAGCGCTCGTGAACTGCGCAGCGGAGGTGTCGCGGCGGCGCGTTTCTTGTCCTGCGGACTCCGAGTCACGGTTCCTCTCGCACTTCCGCGGTGATCTGCTGTACTTGGACTGTACTCCAAGTAGCCTCGTCAAGCATCGTGCGTTCCAGCCTTCCAGCGGGTCGAGCTCGACAGGAGAAGCGGCTGCCCAAGCAAGACTCGCAATTGGCTCGATCACTCAGTCGGATAGATAGACGTCCTTGATAAGTATCTATATAAGCTTGTGCCTGCTTGCGTGCGACGCGCTAATCTCGCGCGAGCCTGCGCACGGCCGGACCGAGCTCATGAGATGGCATGTGGACGCTTGATTAGAGTGAGCACTCGTCGAAAATCACTCAGACTGAGCTGTCCCTGTGAACGCAGACCCAATGATGCTGCGATATTCAGGCATAGCAACTGAGGTCTCATGTTTGGATGGTTATCCACCTCCTTTGCGGTGTGGGACGCGATAGGCTTGCAACTTCAAGTGCCAAGTGGGTTCGATAGATACCTGCCACGTGGTTATCTAATCTGGTACGAGCAGCTTCTCCGTGCCGAACTCCGGCAGTCCCGGGCAGAACGTCAGTAGCGATTTCGGCGCCATCTCTTGCTCGAATCGTTCTGACTCCCGGCCACTGGGTCACGGCACCGAACGGACTTTTGGTGGAGGTTTATCTTCTGTTCGTAGAGGATCAGTCGCGGTCTTTTCCTTTGCCGCCGCCCTCTATGCCAACATACCAGCTGCACGTCGCCGTCGCTCTCGCGGTCGCACTCCCAATCAGCCTCGGTATCTCCCTCCTCGCTGGCCCGCGGAAAGAGCAGACACAAAAGGATGCGCTTCCGAGTTTCGTCGAGGGCGAAGAGGCCCTCACGCGCGACCCGTTCGACGTCGCGACTCCCGAGGACTTCGTTGACGGCACTCCTGTAGACGAGCAACGCTTCTGGTTCAAGGTATTTTTCCAGCGCACAACCAGTTTGAGTGGGAGAATGCGTGGCATTGGCAGTGAAAGACGATGGCCTGTCTATAGGCTCGCAAGCCAGCCTCTCGCTCAGCGGAAGACACACGTTCCTCTGAAGAGAGGCTGGTCCTATCTATGGTGGGGTGCGGTTGTAAAACCGGGCGTCTGGCGATGAGACAAGGAAAAGGCATCCAAAGAAAACTTTTATAGCCACTTTTACCACCATATCGCAGACTCCAGAAAAGGATTCCACCCTGCCGGCCTTTTCAGCGACTTTTCGGAGGCCGCGAATACCGCAAAGCCTGTCGTGCTAAGGCCTTACCTCTGACGAGTCGTGACGGTGTCATGTCGCGCAGACTATGGCGCCCTGTCCGCACATATGACGAGGCGATCTACTGAGTCATGCGGATTTGCCCTTGGGCAGCTATTGGGGCCTACAGAGCCTCGCCAGTCGTCGGAGAATTCTCCGGCCTCGATGCAGTGTGTTCAACGACTGGCGCCGGCATGCAGTGTCCCCGACCGGGTTCTTGATGATGTTCTGACTTTCTACGCTTTCTAGATGCGCCTCCGGAAGCTTGCCGTGGCTGTCTCGCTCATGGCCATTGTCGCCATCCAAACAATCTGTCTGGGCTGGTCTATCACGGAGGAAGACAGTCTAAACACATCTGTCTACGCTCTGCACATCGTCTTTGCACTCTATCTGCTCACTGTCACTCTTCGCGCTGTCAACAAGACGGACTCGGAGCATGCGCATGCTGTGATCCACCTGTCAGCCCTCTCGTTTTTCGCGACCGTCCTCCTGACGACTACGGCGATCCTGCCGGAAAAGCCGTTGCCTGTGATCTCTGTGTTCCGGACGTCTACGGCTCCTCTGGCACTGTGGTACGCATCGTACGCACTGTACGTTATATGCACGGCGATCGCCGTCACGACCCCCCGCGGTCCTCCGCTGCACTTCCCATCGGAGAAGATATACTCTGAGAAGACATTGATGCAAGTCACCTCCAACTACGAAGACAATGTCTGCGGCATCACCAGTAGGCCTCGTTTGCCGAGCTTACCGATTTTCACAAGTGCTCACGCTCTCGTTCAGACGCGTCCGTCCTGGACTACCTGCTATTCTCGTACACGACCAAAGTGGTCATGCTCGGCAACACGTCCGAGAGCCTGGAGATCGGTGACTTGCCCATCGTGCCCGCGGATATGCGCGCGACGACGATCTTTACGCGCATGCGTGCCGCGATGCGTCGGTGGAGGCTCCAGATCGGCTCCTGGCGTCCTAAGCCGGGCACTGGCATCGAGCTCGCATACCGCCTGTTGCGCGTCAATGCAGGTGTCATGACGGCCGTGGTACTCATGGCGGCCATCTGCGCTGTCCTGTTCTACGTGCCCGCGTACTTCCTTAAGCGGGTGGTGCAGTATTTGGAGATTGATAGCGCCCGTGACTTCAGAGGCTGGGGCTTCCTGTTCTCCGCAGCCCTGTTTGCGAGCCATGCTACGACTCAGATACGTGAGTCTGACATGATGGTTCGCTGTGGTGCTCGGGTACTGACTCGAGCGTGATTGCCCAAAGTGACCGGCCAGCTGTGGAGTCTGTCGACCACAACCCTGCAAGTCCGCCTCCGCATCCAGCTCAACTCCATCCTGTTCGCGAAGACGCTCGTGCGCAAGGACATCGCGTCCTCCTCCGGCACCGCTCCCGGCTCGGACTCCGCACCCGCCAACGGGGCGACCAATGGCGCTGCGACCCCCGCCGCCGGGGACGCAGACAAGAAGGCGGAGAAGAAGGACGAGGAGGACGACTTCTCGAGCAAGGCGCAAATCATGACGCTCATGACGACGGACGTGGACCGCGTCTCCGAGTTCGCGTGGCACCTCTTCACCATCGTCGACGCGCCGATCGAGATCGTCATCGGGACGCTGTTCTTGTACAGCCTGCTCGGGGTGTCGTGCTTCTTCGGGCTCGCGGTGACGTGCCTGTTCTTGCCGATGAACCACTTTGCAGGGAAGGTCGTCGTGGGGGCGCAGGACAACTTGATGAAGGCGCGCGATGAGCGGGTGGCGCTGATGAACGAGATTCTGGGAGGCATCCGGATGCTCAAGGTGTGTACCACGATCAGGCGCATCAGGCTGAACGCGCGCGGCTGACGAAAGGCGTAGTTCATGGCTTGGGAGCGTAGCTTCGAAGCTCGCGTACTCGAAGTTCGTGCGCGCGAGCTCAAGTACCAGAGGCTCAACTACATTATCGAAGTGCTGTGGAATGCTATCTGGTGGGTTGATCTTCAGACTGACTCAAGTGGGGCAATGCTGATCCGATGCGCCCCTTCAGGAATGGATCGCCTATCCTGGTCACGCTGGTGTCGTTCTGGCATTTCACGGTAGTTCGCAAGCAGGTCCTGACGCCCTCCGTTGCCTTCACTTCTGTACGTCTCTATATTCCTAGGCCACGTAACGCTGCTGACATTCCTTCGAATAGATAAGCGGTTAGTATCTCGAGCTGGACGGTTATCATCGACGCATACTCACGTCCTTCCAGTGTTCAACGAGATGAAATTCGCGCTCAATGCCTTGCCCGAAACCCTCATCAACATGCTGCAGTGCGCAGTCTCCCTCCGCCGTATCGAAAAGTACCTGCACGGCGCCGAAGTGGCCCCAGTTCCCCCGCTCTCTGCCCAGCAGCAACGCATCGCGCTCCAGTCCGCCACAATCACCTGGCCGCAGGACCGCACGCGCGGCACGAGCGCCGCTCCCTCGTCCGCGTCCACGCCCCGGCACAAATTCGTCCTCGTCGATCTCACGCTCGACTTCCCCGTCGGCGAGCTCTCGCTCATCTGCGGAAAGCTCGGGAGCGGGAAGTCACTGCTCCTGCTCGCGCTCCTAGGCGAGGCAGACCTGTTGTCGGGCCAGATGATCTGCCCCCGCTCGCCCCCGGACACGATCGCGTCGTTCGCGGGCGTCGTCGTACCGCACGAAGAATGGATCGTCCAGGGCGTGTGCGCGTTCGTCCCGCAGTCTGCGTGGTTGCGTAACGCGTCGATCAAAGGTGGGTGACTCGGGCAGGTCTACGAGGAAGGTGGCTGAACGTGCGAATGCAGAAAACATCCTATTTGATCTTCCCTACGTGGAGGAACGGTATCAGAAAGTGCTCGAAGCCTGTGCGCTTTTGAGTGACCTCGAGATTCTCGAGGACGGCGATGAGTCTGAAATTGGAGAGCGCGGAGTGAGCATGCGTCTCTCACCGTTCGTGCTTTCGTTCGCTTATCCTCTGCGTCCCCCAGGTAAATCTATCAGGCGGTCAGAAAGCACGAGGTACGTGAATTCTTCCACGATTTTCGTGCAGCTCTAACTGTGGCCCTTTAGTTTCACTTGCTCGCGCGGTGTACTCGCGTGCCTCCGTTCTTTTCTTGGATGACGTGCTTTCTGCGGGTAAGTCTGAGCGTCTTCCCCATCCGCACCGCAATACTGAAACGCTATATCCAGTCGACGCCCATACTGCGCATCATCTCTACCACGAATGCTTGAAGGGCGAACTGATGCGCGGACGTACCCTCATCCTGGTCTCCCATCACGTGCAACTGTGCGCCCCCGGTGCCAAGTACATCGTCGCGCTGGACAACGGCCGCCTTGCATATTCGGGCGACTACGACAATTTCAAGAGCTCAGGCGTGCTCGGCACACTTGTGCAGTCTGGTGCGACCGACCCTACAGATGAAAAGGAGCAAGCTGCAGTGGAGAAGGTCGAAGACATCATCGAGGAAAGCGGCGGGAAGAACGCGGCGCAGGAGGCTACTGAGGCCACTTCGGAGACCAGCTCGACCGTAGCAGCGCCTACGCCTGCGGAGTCCGAGCCTAAGCCTGTGAAAAAGAAGGCGCCGAGGAAGCTGATCGAAGAGGAAAAGCGCGCGGTGGGGCGCATCAGCAAGGACATTTGGGCGACATACCTCAAGGCTTGCGGTGGGTTTGGGTACTGGACCGTGTTCCTGCTGGCCATGGCTCTTGCTGCGCTCAGCCCTGTGCTCGAGAACGGCTGGTTGCGGTAGGTGCCCACGACACTAGAATGCGAGCGTCGCTCATGAGGGTATCAGAATCTGGTCTGGATCGTACCAGCAGAGTAGAGAACCGCGCCCTGCTTCGTACTATATTGGCGTCTATGCTGTGGTACGTCTCTCCCTTCATCATGCCGCACCCTCGTACTGAATCTGTGTCCTCAGATCACCGGAATAGGCGAGTCGCTTGTGCGCCGCTCCTCGTCATCAAGCTGACTTCTTGTGGACAGGTTTGGTCTTGTCGACACTTCGGTGGTTCGTGCTCTGTAAGCGTGTTCACTGACTCCCACCACGATGATCATTCACAAAGCTATCAACAGACCAGGGTGGCATACAAGCCTCCACTACCCTCTACAAGAGTAAGCTTCACGCTCACTTCCTCAGGACTGCAGCGCTTACGTTGTCTTAAGGGCTGCTTGAGGGTGTCCTTTTCGCAAATATCCGATTCCATGACACCATATCTAGAGGACGCTTGCTGAACCGCTTCGGAAAAGATTTCGAAGGTGAGTCACTCCATCCGTGCCCCGATATGGAGCTTACCACGCCTATTCGCACAGGCATTGACAGTAGCCTTCCTGATAACTTTGGACGCAGCGTGTTTTACGCGGTGTCTGTCTTGACGACGTTCATTACAATATCAGTTGTCGGCGGTCCGCTGTTCATCGTCGCGGCGATCATCTTCGGCTTGCTCTACTACAGCGGTGAGTGCAGGGCCGCCTCGCTGCATTTAGTAACTCACGCCTCAGCATCCTCGCAGTTGGAAAGGTACGTTGCGTCACATGTTACGCGTGGTCCTCATCGCTCACGCGCGCATTCCGCGAAGGTGTACGGGCAAACGTCCCGCGATATGCGCAGATTAGGTACGCAATCTCCTACAGTCCTCCGAATCTGCCCACGACCCCGGTCCCGTTCACAGATTCCGTCACTCGGTCCCCGCTCTACTCGATCTACGGTGAAACGATCGCGGGGGTGGCCGTCCTTCGGGCCTTCGGTGCCTCGTCGAAATTCCTTAGAGACATGCTTCGCTGCGCGGATACCGTAGGCAATCTCTGCTCTGGACCTCTGTTTTGACGACCTTACTCACTTCACATCAAGAACTCAAACCCGTACTACTGGATGTGGGGAGGTGAGCCGGTTGCGGGGGTGTGGGCGCTACTGATAACTGACGGCCTTCACTCAGTCAACCGTTGGCTCTCCGCCCGATTCAATCTGCTGTCCAGCGCGGTCATTGGCATAACCGCCTTTGTAGCAGTACTTAGCCCTAGGATCGACGCCTCCATGGCGGGCTTCGCTTTAGCATTTGCGACTTCGCTCCTCGGTGACGTGAGTGGAATTTATATCGTGAGCGAGACCGAGACTGATTCCGGCGCGTGTCCAGCTTCTCTTCTTGGTAGGTTCCTTGTGTACCCTGTGTACGAACGCCCAGTAACAGGGGTACTTCTCTAGGTTCGCCGCTTCGTCGGTCTGGAACAGTCGATGGTGAGAACCTCCTCCCGATATTGCTGCAGACGCCTTGACCCGCCTCCGTCTAGGTTGCCGTGGAACGTGTCAAGGAATTCTCAGAGCTTCCTCGGGAGCCCCCAGAGTTTATCGAGCCTCGGCCCCCTGCGTCCTGGCCCACGAGTGGTGCGATCAAGTGCGAGAACTTGGTGATCCGTTATGCGGTGCGTCTTCCTCCGACCGTCTTCTGGAACGTCGTCCCTGACAGGGTGCATTCGTCCTGTGGGACAGCCCGATCTGCCCAACGTGCTGCACAGTCTTAACTTCGAAATTCGCCCGGGTGAGAAAGTGGGCGTTCTAGGCCGCACAGGGTCAGGCAAGAGTACCCTGGCGCTCTCGTTCTTCCGTTTCGTCGAACCGACGGAGGGCCGCATCCTCATTGACGGCCTGGACATCTCGAAGATCGGTCTGACAGATTTGCGGAGCAGGCTCACCATCATTCCCCGTGAGTCCGTTCCCGGAGGTTGTCAGTCACAGTGCCGCTGACTGCGCCGGCCGCAGAGGACCCCACCATTCTCAGCGGGACGCTCCGGTCAACTCTGGACGTGTTCGGCGAGTACCAGGATGCCGAGATTGTAAGTACGAGTTCTCCGAGGGCACGGCTTTTGCTAACGGCCGCGCTCAGTACGAGGCCCTCCGTCGGGTCCATCTCATCCCCGCAGGGGAGGCTTCGGAGGAGAGCGAGGGTGTGAACGCAAACGTCTTCCGGAATCTAGACTCCCCTGTCTCCGAGGCGGGAGAAAACTTCTCTACTGGGTGAGATCTCGATGCACTGTTCGTCCGATCGTCACCCGCTTACTTGGCATGGTCTGTAAGGGAGAAGCAGCTGCTCTGCATGGCGCGCGCCATCCTGAAGCGTTCCAAGGTGCTTCTGATGGACGAGGTATGATCCCGATTCACGCTCCAGCGCAAGCAGTTGGCTAATTTCCTCCGCGCGTCAGGCGACTGCGAGGTAATTGTCCCCATGACGTCGAGGCGGAGTTGTACTGACTAGCCTCCCCAGCGTCGACTACGCCACAGACGAACTTATCGGGAAAACCATCCGACAGTCAGTCTGCCCGGACCACATTTATCTCACAGCACGATCTCTGACCCGCTCTATATTTCAGTGAATTTGCCGAGAGCACCATCATCACGATTGCCCATCGTTTGCGGACGGTTATTGATTACGACAGGGTACGTCCTTTCCCCCGATCGAGTCTCGAACGTATTTCATCTCAGCCATCGGATTCGCGATGCAGGTGATGCTGCTCGACCAGGGTCGCATTGTAGAGTTCGACAAGCCAGCGACCCTGCTCTCGAACCCACAATCGAAGTTCTACTCCCTTTGCAGAGCGACCGGCAAGCAGGAGTTCGCGGTGCTGAAGAGGATGGCTGGTGTCTAAACCGCGGAGTAGCATATCTACTACTAGATGCGATGGAGATGCTTTCTTGTATGTTGAATGCAACGTTGATACCAGTGCACGGAACGAGTCTATCAAGGGATCGGGGCAATTGCCTACGTCCACTTGCGACACCCGGTGACGAGGACAGTAGGCGCTTGACGCTCGGTTCCGCCGGCGACTTGCAGAGCGCGCTGCCGAGCGCGGCCTTCGGAGGAGCTTGTTCTCTCCCGCCATCTCGCACGCTCTGCACACCGAGCACGATAGCATGGACGACACCCCGACGCGCAGCACAGCGACGCTGTTGTTCAGCTTCCTGCTAGGCTTCCTGGGCCTCTCCTGCGTCGTCATCCTTGGGGGCCTCTTGTGGCCGAGGGTCGCAGGGGCTTGGCGGAGGCATGTCGGACATCCACGCCTCGCTGGATCCCCCATCGACCTCCCCACCACCCCGAAGCTGTGGGATATCTGCGTCCGAGACGCCTTATTGGCGGCCAAACTCTCGGACTGCGCATGGGAACAGCTGCGTGCAAGTATCAGTCCAACTTAGTTGCGAACGGGATAGGAGAATTACGGGAGTGTTTGCAGCCCCTCGCGCTCCGTGTCACCTCCGCCGCCGCCGACTTCGGTGCTACTGGAACGTCCAGACTCGCGAAGTGGAACCACAGGTGTGTGTTCTCTTGACGGGAGCGGTGTTCTCTTCTCAACCGGTCTGGCCAACCTTTCGCATTGGTAGTCCTCTACGACCGAAAGGGCTCGCAATCCAGACGAATCTGAACAGGCTGGGCATGCCAGAAGACGGCATAGCTTTGGATGGTTGCCGCACCGCTATCGCGATGGTCATTGCGTATCCTGCATGCGCCATCAAAGCGGAGTTGGGCGAATTTGCGCTGGGAATCTCACACACGTTGTGCAGCGAACCTCACGACGGACGGGACTTATCCTTGGCCGTGAACACATGAACGCCTCATTGACAACTCACACGTCTTCGTCTCTTTCCATCAGGATCTCCACCAAATGTATTATAACAACGAGCGTTCCGCCCCACAGACTACATTCTCGGGTTCTAACTCCACCGCACCACTCTGACTGGTCGAGCGCCGTCAAGTATAGTAGTGAACCTACCGATTGTCCATATCGTTCGGTTATCCGACTGCACCTGAACACTGTCCGTTCCAGCCGCAGCTTCCCGTGTATGATCTGATGCACCACGGCATCCAACGATTCTCGGCCCTTGGTGTCCACGCGTGGAGGTGAGTGTGTCAGCAGCTCTGCTTCATTCGCTACATAAACAGAGCGCAGAAAGTGTATTGCACTTCTTGTACGGTTTTCCCACAAGCAGCCGACCTTTGCAAGCCTAGTCGGCCTCGTTTCTAGCTATTCCAGACGCTTGTCATGCTTCACATGGCCCACCGGACTGGATGCCCTTCGGCAAAGCGTAAGTCCCGGCCATCCTCAATGCATCCGCCTCTTGAAAGGGCCGCATGCCTGAAGATCCCAGGATACAGTAACCGCCCAAACCTTAGCCGGCCACAGTTCTCACATCGGGATGCGACGAGCCCCTCTAGAAGGTAGGCTGCGCGACATGAGCCTGTGGCCACTGATGGAAGGGGAGGAGCGGAAGGCCTGCAAGGCCTCCTTTGCCGTAATAATGCTCAGGAGACTATGCAGGCTTCTATCGCCTCGGTATCACCGTGGAGGTACCGCGCGTCATAAGACCATGGACCGTGCTGATCTGCGCACGTCTTTTCGAGTGCTCTGCGTGTGTGATCTCCTGCACGATCGTGCTGTGCGTTATCTCGTACACATCTGTCCATGAGCGGCTGCTGTCCTGCAGGGTGGTACTAAGTCTATAGCCTAGCGGCCTGCCACTGCCCACGATCGCCCTCAAACGTCTCGAACCAGAAGACGGCGTGCCGGCAGGGTTTCTCACACAGACGCGATGCCGGTCGCTCACATGCACAAGGCTCCTCTGTCTAGGTTCGCAAGTCACCCGTTCCAGCGGCAAGCAGTAAAATCCTCCGAGTCTTCATCAGAAGATCATGAAGCTCCTTGTGGTGGTACGCGGTCTGGCGCTTTCGACATACAGCGGCGAGGCATGAGGACTACTGGCACGATGTTACTTGGATTGGCTGCCTCTCGATCTGTGCTGTTCCCGACGTCCTCCCGATGAGAACATGCAGTCCCACAAGCCGGTATTCTGCGCTTCCCAGATGCGCGACTCTACGCAGCTCGAGGTTCTCTTCGGTCGGCGTCGAGGAGCTCGCTGCTATGGGCTAGCAGACACAGTGCAGACTACCGCTGTGCTCGATGGACCGGCATTGACGTTGAAGCAAAGGGGTCTCGCAATGCCCTCCCTGGAGAATTAGCATTACGAGATACTATCTTTGGTCAACCATGCACCCTGTGGCTAAAGGTACAACGCCCATGAAGAAGCATGCGCATTTCGGGCAGCGCGCCTTATGAGGTCAGCGACGTCTTCCGCCGAATGGTACGTCGTTCCTCGTTCCTCTTCCCTGGCACATCGCTGCTCACCTCGGAAGAAATTCGCAGGCCCCAGCCATACGGCCGTCTTTCTAGGAGCGATTCATGACGCTATCCATGGTCTAGAACGACGGCGCACGGCAGAAAGACGCGCCCTGGAGCTTCTCCCGTCCTACAGCCCGCAGAAGCGCGTCCTCGCCACATAGCCACGTCCCACCCTCATGATGGGCCGACCCAATCACAGTCAGTGGGTGCTGCATGTTCCTGCAGAACTTCTGGCGCGGCCGTCCATGGAGCACACATGACCAGCTCGTTGCCCTTGTGCGTGAGAGGCAACGTGATCGCCCGTTCGCGACGCCCCTTCATCTCGCTTTCGCCATAGGCGCTGCAGTGGGCCTTCTGAGCCTGCCATTCAAGCCAGCTCTTCTTTTGATCCTTGTCAGCTCGGAGGTTTGTCTAGACCGCGCACTCCGTGTGCGGTTGCACATGGGCTGGGCGTCGAGATGGCATGCCGGGCGGGATTCTCGTCGGACGTGCCCTCGCGAGTGTTCTAAGTTCTCGCTATGATGGACCGCCTTAGTCGCCTCTGTACAAAGCCAAGAATACGCGTCCTATCGCGAAGGCGAACGAGGCGACGCCATTCCATGATCGTTGTGCTGGCAAGTCGAGCCGAAGTCGAGCCTCTCTCGAGAATCTGATAGCCTTCATGTTCACCACTCAAGATAAGGTGAAAACGTGGACGCTTTCCCCTCTTCCATGTCAACACGTCCTAGCGGAGGCAATGACCACTGTCTCGAACGTCGCTAGGAACTCGAGAAGGGGGACACGGGGCGGCCCGCCGCACGGTACGCCACCTTCCGCTGCTCCCAGGTCGGCCGTATCGCTTGCGACATGGACGTCGGGCAGTCGAAGCTCAAGGGGTGCCCATATGTTCCTCTTTCACGGGAGGCTGACTAAACGGATGCCCATCAGCTAACTTAGCTGTTCTCTCTACCATTCGCCCGGACGTTCAGTATCAGAATGACAAGACGCGGGTGCTGCGGAATCGTGCGGAATGGCACGGCGGCCCTGCGGCACGGCTGGTAGGTCCCTGTGTACCCTGCCTCGTGTTGGGGCCAAGATTGGCGGGCCCGGCGGAACAGCGAGGACGTCGGCGCGGCGCGCGACGCGCCTGAGCTGCTTACCCGGCCTCACGCGCCTGATCTGCGCACCTTCGACCGTAATGCCAAGTGCGAGTCCTCCAGCCATCTGAATGAAGCAGCCTTCATGGCGGAGTTAAAGGGCGTAGCTGGCGGTCGAAATTCAGGAGCATAAAACGCTGGCTGTCCTTATTATGAAACGATTAGCTGTCGTCTCTTTGCGCGTACGAACAATTACTTGTGCTTCAAGTGCCTACCGACGGTGCCGACCTCAATCTCGAGAACCCGGTCCGCAGTTCCTCGACTCAACGCTCTCCCGCGACTCGATCGTCGACGGACAAGCTCCTCATCGTCCGAGCGGGCCTACTGTACGCGAGCGGGAAAATTCATCCCGCGTAATGAACGACCCGCCACCTAGGCCTTACCGCTTGCACGACCACCCGGCACCTGCAGGCGGTTGGACCATCTGATGCGTACGATCTCTTGAGCTCTACGCGCGCCACGGCCGAGACCACCCATAAGCGCATCCACCCGCCACCCGTCAAAAAACGATCGGGGAGGGGCTTACACGGGTGGAATCTTTGCTCCCCGCTCAGGATCTCGGTGCCGGACTCCGGTCGGCGCCACCGTTCCTGCTCCTGTTGCGGGGGCGGACGGTGCGGACCGCAGCGTGCCGCCGCGCACGGGAGATGACGCCCGCATGAATTTCTCCAGACGAGTCGGATTCTCGGACTGTCGGAGTCGGCGAGAGAGAGAGATGTGTCACACGAACGATGAAGGGTGGAGGAGCATGAGACACATTGCAATATGGAGCAGTACAAAGAATACAGGCCAAGTTCCTCCGACGTTCGTTCGTTCGCGCGTTCCAGCATGTTCCGATGCGCTCTAACCATTCTCCACGGGCGTACTAGCGGCACATCGAAGCTCACCGCCCCATCCATCCCTATGCGAGAAGGATCGGAGGACGTCAGTACGCAGCACATCACGACGAGACACCAAGGGACCGTCAGGGACCTCGGACCGAACGAGAGAATGGAGGAACAGGTCCGAGGTGGGGGGTAGATTGGAGACGGCAGACGGGGGGCCAAGCACACAAGTGAGAGTAGAAGGCAACTCACTCCATCGACGACCAGGAGCTCCCCACACACGTACTGGCTCGCGGCACTTGCCAGGAAGACTACGGGGCCTGCAAAGTCCCGGGGCTCGCCCCACCGCCCTGCAGGGATGCGCTCCGAGATCTGGCGGAGGCGTACAGGATCCTTGAGCAGCTTCTCGTTCCTGCACAATGCGGAAACGTGAGCGATGAGTATGGGCAAGTGCGGGTCGGAGCACGACCAGAAGGCGCAAGAAGCGCGCTGCGCGGGGGTGCGCATCACACGTGTAGTGCGTCAAACCCCGCTCGGCGTGGACCGCGCAGAGGCTAGGGCGATAGCGGCGTTGAGGAGGTCAATCTTGTGGAGCCTTACTGAAGGCTCGGCGGAGCAAAGGATACAGATGACCTGCGGGACACGGTCTGCTGCACGACGTGAAGCGACGTGAAGAGTGCACACGAGCGCCCCCGCAGAATTCTCAGCAGCAGGCTCACGTGCCCCTGCGAGACCGGACATCAATCCACGGGCCCGCCCAATTTCTGGCGTGGCGGCGGCACCGGAGTACGGCGCGAACGAGCGGGGAGAAGCCATGCGACGCAATAGAGCAAGCCAAAAGGCTACCGCTGCCCAGGAGACGTTACGGGAAAGGCAAAACTGAGCGCCGATGACGACGGCGGGGGCTACTCACATGTCGGTCGCGATGTACCCGGGGCAGATGCCGTTCACTTGGACATTGTCCTTGCTCCATTCGTTGCTGAGGGCCTTCGTGAGCTGTCCGAGGGCGCCTTTGGCAGCGGCGTATGCGGGCACGGTGAAACCACCCTAGAAGCGTGCAGAATAGCAACGTAGAATGTACAGAGGACAATGGAACAGGTGGTTAGCGAACGCCCAGCGAGCGACGACGAGGGAGACAATAGGTGCTGACCTGGAAAGTAAGCAGCGAGCAGAAGTTGATGATCTTGCCGCGCCGGCGAGGGACCATGTGCTGCCCAGCGGACTGCGAGAGCAGCCAAACAGACTTGAGGTTCACATTGAGGACCTGCTCGTGTCAACGCATCGTGTTGCGCAGTGAGAGAGTTGGGGGGTGGGGATGAGATTGCGGGGCGTGTGGTGGATAGCCAGGCAGGATAGGAGAAACAACGCGAGGTCGAGAGATTCGCGATACGGAAATAGTTCGGACAGGCGTAAGCGCGGCCACAGTTGGTCCATGGTTGTTAGTGGAAACGTGTGGTCGGAGGAAAGGTGTGCGATACGGGGATGATCGTACGCCGCAGCCAGAATTGGTGCAGGAGGCAGGAACATAGACCAGGTGACGTATCGATCGCAGGGCGAGACGCAGGACGAGGCCGTAGAGGACGCGGTATGAGGTGGTGGAGAGCGCCGATCCGTGATCAATGATCAGCGAAGTAAATACGAACGCGACGCGGGGAAATTGGGAGGGGCACGAAATGACGTGCATGACGCGTGTTCGAGGGAGAGGTGCGCGTCCAGATGCAAGTCGCGCAGCACCAGGACGAAGCGGCGCGTCGCAAGAGTCGGAGATGATGCAGGCCAAAACCGGTCATGAAGCGCACAGGATTGTGGCAGATTCGATCGCGATAGGCAGGGACGAGCATGGGTAAAACGTCCGGGGATGTGCGACGAGCGGGCGACATGTCAAAGAGGAGAGGCACGGCATGACCACCAGGGGGCCATCGAGAATCACCCAGAGCACGCAATTCCCGTAGAAGCGATGATAAGACGAGCAGGAGAGTTTGCGAAAGAGTAGAGTGCGTGGGCCGCAATTGCGGATGCCAGAGTAAGAGTGTGCAGGTGACGTATCCGTAGATGGACACATGAGCGGCGTCATTCCCAGCACGCACCATCGAGGACACGTGCGGGAAGGGTGTTGCAGACGATGCCGGTGTTTGAGGACGTGTAAAGTGGGAAAAGCGGGACAGGGGGAAGGTATCGGATAAGCCGATGAGCGCCAAGTCGTTGGGAGGGTTGAGACGACGATAGAGGATGTGCGGTGTCCGAAATGGATACGGGTAGGAAGGTCCGTGGAAAAAGCGGAGAAGAGCGGCAGTCAGTGAGAAGCCGTGGACACGTCAGAGAGAGAGAAACAAGTCAAAACTGAAATGAAAGACCAAACCCGAAAGGATAGAGACCGAAAGGCACGAGCGCAGAACTTTAGAATTAGGAAGGGAGACACGCACATCATCCCAGTCGCTCTCGGGGAATTGCACGGCCGGGGATCTCCGCTGGATGCCCGCGCAGTTGACGAGGACATGGATCTCGCCGCCCATAGCGTCGAGCGCCCTCTGGAAGAGGCCCTTGACGGCGTCAAGATCCGCGAGGTCGCACTCGACGGTCTTGACTGTGCAACCCAGGGCAGCGATGGCGTTGATGGTATCATCGTTAGTTTGCGTGGCCCCGGCGGAAGGGCGCCTTACGAGGCAGATGTTGGCTCCGGCCTCTGCGAGAGCGACGGCACAAGCGGCACCGATACCTGCAGGCGATAACACGCAAATGAAAAGCCACAGTGCTTAGCATCAGCGACAGCACAGAACCGGAGGAGAGTCTGCGAAAGAGCAGAAGTGGGACGTACCACGAGTAGCGCCTGTGATGAGCACGTTGTGGCCAGCAAGCGAGAAGAGCTGGGGTGCGGGGACGGCGGGCGTAGGATCCATCAGAGCGGTGTTCCGGACGACGTTGGCGACGATGGCGAGGGTGTTTCCGACGGTTCCGACGACGCAGGCGGTCTGGAGGCCATCGCGAACGACTTGGCCAGCTTAAATGCTGGTGGAAAGTGGGAGGAGACGGCGTCCGGATCGGGAAGGTGAGCAGGAATTGGTGCTACCCCAGACCGGCTATTTCCCCGGATCGGAACTCCGGGACGGTGGGCCGGAGGAAGTCCCGGGAGGCTTCAGCTGGAACTCGTCTTTCTCCATTTCTGGCCTGGGGCGTCCGCGCTGTCCCGGGGCTGGCAGGACTGAATGGCCGGTGCAGATAAGGACATAACTGCAAAATTCGACGACGGCAGACGGCGCACGGGGGGCTGCGAAGAAAAAGCAGGCGCGTGGAGGCAGAATACGGCTCAGGGTCCAGTTGATTACATAAGCAGCACTCGATCACGCCGCGGGCGGTCGGACCGGGCTCTGCACTCTGAGGGCCACGGTCCAGTCAAGAACGCGCTCCTCACGAGACTCCATCGCGTTTGCAGTATAAAACACCATGGCTGGCCAGCCTTCCTTTCCGTAAGACGCCCCTCCTCCGCCCTCCGTTCCCCGCCTCACAACATGTCCCCCATCGCCCTCCCGACCCAGCACGCAGCCGTCCTCTATGGCGCAAAGGACCTCCACTTCGAGGAACGCACCCTCTGGCCCCCACACCAGGGCCAAGCTCAGGTCGCCGTAATGGCCACCGGCCTCTGTGGCAGCGATCGTCAGTTTCTTGTCTCCTTCCAACCGCTACTTTCGTCGTGACTAATTCCCCGTCACCGCTCACAGTGCACTACTACGCTCATGGACGCAACGGCGACTTCGTCGTCCAGGCACCGCTCGTACTCGGCCATGAAGCTGCTGGAATCGTCACTGCCGTCGGCCCTGGTGTCAAGCATATCGTCCCAGGCCAACGCGTCGCCATCGAAGCCGGCATCATGTGCAACAACTGCTCGTACTGCGCAAAGGGGCGCTACAACCTCTGCAAGAACATGCGCTTCTGCAGCAGCGCAAAGACCTTCCCCCATGCGGACGGAACCCTCCAGGAGCGCATGAACCACCCCGCACACGTCCTCCACCCGTGAGTCTTTTTGCCAGCTCATCTACCATCCTCGCCCTTCGACTCTCCCACCTCCCCTCCTCTCTTGGTCCGACGCGAACACGTGTTGAGCACTCGCTTACGGCTATCCGGCGCCTCGCAGACTACCTGACAACCTCACTTTCGAGCAAGCAGCGCTCGCTGAGCCGCTCTCTGTCCTCATCCACGCGGCCCGCCGTGCAGACTTTACTCCCTCATCACATCCCACGGTCCTCGTCTTCGGCGTCGGTGCTATCGGTCTCCTCGCCTGCGCACTCGCCAAGTCATATGGCGCGGCACGCGTTGTAGCCATCGACATCAACCAGGCGCGCCTTGACTTTGCCCTCCAGAACGGCTTCGCGCAGCAGGTCTACTGCCTCCCCATGTCCGACCGGGCAAAGACGACCGACGAGCAGCTCCGCAGGGCAAAGGAGAACATCTCCACTGCCCTCACGGAGTTCAACATGCCCGATGGCTTCGACCTCGTCTTCGAGTGCACCGGCGCCGAGCCGTGCATCCAGATGTCCATCCACGCCGCCATCACCGGCGGCAAGGTCATGCTCGTCGGCATGGGCTCCCGCAACGTCACTCTCCCCCTATCTGCGGCCGCGACGCGCGAAGTCGACATCCACGGCTCGTTCCGCTACGCGAACACATACCCCACCGCGCTGGCCCTGCTCGCGTCGGGCAAGCTCCCGAACATCGAGAAGATCATCACGCACCGCTTCTCCCTCAAGGACACCGCTCGCGCATTCGAGCTCCTCGCGCGCGGGCGCGACGACGAGGGCCGCATGGTCTTGAAGGTCATGGTCGGCGCGCAATAGATCCCCACTCCTATGCCATAGATCGCCTATCCCGCTTCTCTTCTGCCTCACGTCCCGCGCACCCCACCACTATTCCTACCACTTCCCGCTGTCTTTCTGCCTCGCTTTTTCACTGTCTGTCTCGCCGAGATGACGATGACGCTGCGCCCGCCGCGCGCGCGTGTGTATTGCATTGGTGGGCCTCTGGGGACGTGACGCGTTTAGAAAAGTACTCTCATCAGCTCGCTCCCAGGCGCGGCGCAACGTCATCGGTCTTCTCATCCCCGCATGCATGCTCCATGTATTCTAGCTGGACTCTTCACAGCTTCCTACGTGTATCACTACTACCTAAGTCCCCCGCATCTCCTCTGGCCCTGGCTCCGGCTCTCGCGTGACGTCCCCGCACTTCGTGGCCACCTCCCCCGCTGCACTTACACAACATGCCTAGTTGTACTGCCTCGCATCGCTGTCTCTTTACATCGTATCTATCCCTAGCATTCTAGTACACACCCCAATATACCTCTGCAATATCTTCGCCAGCCCCCCTCACCCGTTGTTTGCCTGAAGCGCGTGATTATGTGCCGACGTTCTGACAATTATCACCGGCGTAGACGTGAAACACACGCACGCAGCCTCCTCGTACCTTTGCAAATAATCTTCTGCTCGCGAACGGTGCCTCTCCGCCTCAAGCGATGATGGAACACGTCATGCGCGACGGCCCTCGTAAGGAACGAGGGTGCATTTCTGCGATCTCGCGCACACCGGCAGTCTTGTCGCGCCTCGCGATGATGCAGCTAGCGGCACTGTACGTGACTCTGAATCTGATCGTGCGCGCGACCCCGCACGCGGGACGTCGAACTCGTGAATCACGCTCGTCGAGTCTCAACTGCTTGACGACCTTCCATCGGACACTTTTGCACAGCTTCGGCGAGGACGCGCGTTGGGCGCGCCCGATTCCTCTCGAATTGAACGTTTAGCAGGGGCCTGCCCCGCACTACCCCGCGCTCCTCGTCCGAGACACGATAATGATGCAAACCGACCTGCGCGGGAGTCTCAATCTTCACTACGCACCTTCGCGGGCGCAGGTCTACTACTGGTCCCACGCCCTCCCCTACGGTAACTCAAACGATATCATCTGCCCGTCCAGCACTTCTACCGCGTTCTCACAGCATCCATGACTTACGACAGTCGCGACCGCCTTCCGAGGCGCGCTGCGCCGGACGACCCGAGCCCGCTCGCACGCTCCAGATAGACGAAGAGGCGCGTCCAGGAGTCAAGGCGAGCCAGGGCCCTCCGCGGCGGCGCTCGCCGCACCTCTCGAGCTTCCCCCGTCCCGCACCGCCGTAGCACCCACTCCCGCTGTGCTCGCACGGCGCGGAACGGTCCCACTGCGGACGCACGGTCGCACGCCCAGGAGGCGCGCCTGCGGTCCCCGGGAGGAGTTAGGAGAGACAAAGGAAGCGGCGCCGTCCCGACCAGCCGGAGATACGCCGGGTACGCCTCCTCTGCGATGGATTTGATGTACCGGACTTGCAGTTGACGTTGAAGCTGCAGCGTGCCGCGTGTGGGTATGTTCAGATCTCGTCGACATTCGGACCAATTCTTCCTGCGCAGTTTCCTGGCGGTCTCTTGCGTCCGCTGGACGTCGAGAGGTAAGGGAAACGGGTGCGATTCCGAGTCGTGAGACCTCCATTGCTTGCTCCCCGCGGAGACTGCTTCCATAGGTGTGTGCCATAACCCTGTGCGGTCGGACGTCGCGTCCGTAGGAGGGTCAGACGCCCATGAACTTGACACCCAAATGGTACTCTTAGAGATAGCGAGGTGGACGGGGTGTGGAACTCGTACCGGTCAGGGAGTCTCTCCTGATATGCGTACTGAATAGTGGGATACTAACCCGCTGGTCCGCCAGATCATATCGGCCCACTCGGACAAGCTAGGTGCTAGCACTTCGCTGGGGATAATGCATGATGTGTAGCACTTGGGAGCACATCGCCAGACGCAAAGAGAAATTTGCGTCATATAATCACACAGCGCGGTCGCCATCTGTGTGTTGCCCCCCCTCAAGTTGCCCGAGGTGTCCCCGCAGTACTTCAGCGGACTCTTCGTTGACTACACTCGGCAGCCGGATGGTACTGCCCGGGCGTTGCCATCTGGAAGAGACAATTGCCTGCAGCCGGCTCGTGTTCTGCATTCGGTGAACTTACCGCAAGCCGGACAGATCCTGTACCGTTCTCCCAGGCTGAGTTTACGATGAAATGGCGCATCGCGCCTTCCGCTCCACTGGTCGTGCGAGCGACAACGGCGATACA
Source organism: Pilatotrama ljubarskyi (assembly GCA_022385805.1). Classification (NCBI taxonomy): domain Eukaryota; kingdom Fungi; phylum Basidiomycota; class Agaricomycetes; order Polyporales; family Polyporaceae; genus Pilatotrama; species Pilatotrama ljubarskyi. Next base: position 85,491 of record MU277715.1, on the reverse strand, counting down.
GTCGGGCGCGGGCTTGGACTTAACTCCTAACTCGAGCTTCGCTGCCCGACTTAGAACTTCGATCAGAGGAGGCTGCATGTCGCGACCAAAGTAGCACTGGGACGTACGGGGCTGAGAAGACAGAGACCGCCCCTCCGTTCCGGGCCGTACTGCCTCCTCGACGACGTACAAAGGAGCACTACCGGCATCTTGACCGACTTCACGACTCGAAACTTCAGGAGAACCCTGCACAAGCGCGGCTGCGAGAACACACAGATCGACCACTGCGCACTGCACAACAGGAACGAGCAACACTTGAGCCCGATCGCTGTGCGGTTCGTCCTAAGAATCCTGCCCTGCTGGGAGAGAAGTGCGAGTCTTCCCGCCATGACGACAGCGGCCTCGCGCGGGGCAGGGTCATACATACAGTAGAGCCCTGTCCCACACTGTAGCCGTCCGTCCAAGTTCGCCCGTAGGGTCCCTGCAGCTGAACCTTACAAACAGGGAAGTTCCCGCCATCCACGGCGCGCGGCGCACGTTCGTCCGCTTATCGAGCTTAGCCACCGAGGGTTTTGACGGCCGCAGGTACGGCAGGGTGTCATCGAGTTTCCGCTATCGGGAGGGGATCTTGAGCGTAGTGCCGTGGCGCCGTACGGTGTGCACAGAGCGCACACTGAGAGCCACGAGGCAGCAGAGAAGACGGACGGCACCGTTGCACCGTTCCCGACCTGCATTTGGCGGGAATAACGCGCCACAGACACGACGAAGCCGCCCTGGTAAGGAGTGTGGTGTACGTCAACGTTCCCGCAGGAAGCACGGGTTGCGGAACCACGAGGGTCTTCTGCGTCCGCGCGCGACATCGGAGGCATGCAGGTGGATGACTTGTGCGCCGACGTCGGCTCCCAAGCGTAGCGTGCCAGCTGAGGGGCGTTCAAATAGAGCAAACTATGGTTCTACGAAGACCCCACCAAGCCGAAGATAGGAAGAAGGCCAAGATGAAGTCAAACAGGAGGCCTCCCGACAGGAGATGCACCAAACAGCAGTCGCCCTGCCTAAGTCTACGCGAGAGAACGGCGTGACGGGCGCGCGACCCGGTGCGCCGCCGGTGACGTTCAGCTTGTCCCGTGCAATTTGGTCGAAGTGATGTCTTTGAAGAGGAAATAACCCAACGACGACTGTCGCTAGTAGAGTGCAGGAGAGCTGCCAGAGCAAATGGGCGGTTGCAGCGAGCTACACGTCTGAGTTTCCAGTGTTCAAAGTTCACGCTTCTCCTGGCCTTGACGTAAAGCCAGTCTCCTGCCGAGCGGTAACTGGCCATAAAGCGCACACGGGACCGGGCCTTCTGTGCAGATGGAGTCATCAGACTGAGGATACCCCTGTTGGTTATCAGGAGGGCGACTTGCATGAGGTCGGACCTTGCCTGGGAACGTTGTCAGCGATACGAAAAACCCGACTGCGATGATGGCTAGCGACGTACTGTGGCGAAGAGTACCATTTAGTCAGTTCGTTTCCGCCATGGTGGATAGGGACAGTAAGGCCTGCAAGGAGATTCGCCGTCGGTACGCACGACCGGGCCGGCAGAGGGACAGGAGTCGTGGGAAGTGCCGTACTCACGGAATGTGTGCCGGACTTCGTAGACAAAACTCTCGCGGACGTCCCGACTCCCCACGCCTGAGGCCGGCTTGAGTCCGGACGATTAGACTCTATGATGCACGCGGGTACCGTACGCCAGCATCGTACGTACCAGTGATGGGTTTATGAAGACGCGTTGTGACGTAAAACAAGTTATCCGCAATCACATTCCGGATCATGGACGACTGGTCCAAATCGTGACATTGTGTCGAGGGCACGACTTCCTTGCAGCTCGGACAAAGGAGCCGCTAACGGTCATCGACCACTCCTTGACGTACTCGGAGAGCGCTTGACTAGATCCACCGCCGCAATCGAGAGTTTGTGAGCCATGGATCGCGAAGTTGTATTCTGGCATAAAAGCGGCCGGCAAGTAGACGCCATGTCATGGGTCAAAGTCTTCGGGGCAAAGAGGGTCGTTGCGATAGCCCAAAGAAGCTCCAGCCGCGTACCGTGTCCTCCTAGTAGGAAAGTCACGAACTCGGGAAGCAGCATGCGGGATATTTCGCAGGAGCCAAGAGCTCACACGACCAGTGAACAGTCCCGAGCAATGCCGCGATGCACGGGGCGAAAGTGTCTTCCGTGCGGTGCAATAAGCAGAGAGACCGAAGGCATGAGGCGAGTTCGCTGAGATGCTGAGCGCGGATTAGGGACGAGAATGCTAGAGGAAGTGTGGCTCTCGAGTACGAGCTCGAGGAAGATCGGACCGGTTTCGAAAGGCGCCAGGCGGTAAAGGACGAGTAAGCAATGCTGGGCGGTGGGCTCGGGTCGATATCGATGTGGGTGGTTCAGACTCCGAGACCCGGGAGGTAGATGTTCCCGCATCGGGACTGGACAACCAAGACCATACAGTGCAGGCGCTGTGGATATCGGGAGTAACCGCTTCGTTTCGGAGGTGGAACATGTAAAGCGGTCGCGAAGCAGTAGAAGACTCCGGATATGCCACAGGGAAATTTTTCCGTATCACAGGGGGGAGGATCCGGAAAGGCTGCAGATGACATATGGCCCTAGATCAATCTCCATGGTTGAACTTGGTAAGACGGTGGCTTTCGTACCGCAATCACAGGGCAATAGGTCTCTTCCCGGAACTCACCTGAATCTTCTGGGTGGGACCAGCCAGCGAAGGTCCGCGGATATGCGCTGAGGACTCACCTGGTGCCGGCATCGGACGCTACGTTTCTGAGCGACGGCAGCTTGGTGGAGTGACCGCCCCATTCACAGCCGCAGTTACTGTTTCCGGTGAAAGAGCCTGCAAAGGTGGCGTCCAAGTGTCTGGTCGGAGACTTGTCGCACGTATCGATGGGATGACCTGCTCCAGCACCTGAGTCCGCAAATCCACTAGTGGACACACTGTCTAGAGAGATGATCAGTTGGTATGCAGATTAGCCCTGCAATCCTGAGACTCGGAACGACTTGCCTCTTTCGACGTGTTGCGTTGACAGCCCGTAACGTCACTTCAACTGAGCGACTTGCCCCGCCTGACTTCATGAGGTTCAGTAAGGAACTGACTCTGCCGGCAAGCCCGCCAGGGACGACGATCTCCAGTACGTAGCAATGGGACATGCACCACATACGAGTTCCCTAAAGAACGTGACATGACATAGGCATCCGCTAAGTCGCATGTTACCGATCTCAGAAGATGAGCCGAGGGAGAAGGACGTGAGCTTCCCAGGTCAACGCAAGATCATATTGAATCCGCTACATACCTCAGGCTAGTTCGCCATGTGTCGCATCATTCACTCTTGACACAGTATACAGTAATCACTTGAAGCTACAGTGAGCATCGAGGGGTCGAATAGGACAAGGGGGAGCCATATCTGCTCATTCGGCAGGCAACCCCGGCCAATCGATGGACGAGGTCCGGCATCAGCAGTCATGCCTGAGCGAGGTCAGAGCTTCATGTGGTGGCCCTTCCATTGCTACATTATACAGAGCCGTTCGCGTTCATCTTGGTGGCCTGAGCGCATACAATCAGCAAGCACCGCCTGATGGATCCAATCTTGCCACCGTCCACCCCGGAGTTATGAATGTCTTCGAAGAACATGCTCAACCAACCCTCATCGAAGTCAACTCGGCTCGGTAAAATGAAGAGGCAGGTTCTGGTGATTACGGATATAATGGGGATGAGCGAAAGCCCAAGAGCGAGAAAGAGTCTGGGGAGCACTTTCGGTGGCGTTGGAGAGTCGACGACGTCGTGGTCGCCCTTGAGATGGGTCGGCAAGTCCCGGAAGGGATATAGGCGCTGGAAAGGTGGCTCATCGCGACCACTTCGACTTTCGCTATTGCTATTATCATGGATCTCGCTTTCTTCATCTGAGGATCGAACCGCGACTTACGTATCTTGCGAAGGAATCCAAGACGTGCTATGAGCTGGGCTGAGCGTACGATCCGACCATGACGAAGTGCAGAGTCTGAGTATACAGTCATGACGTGCTAGCGCTCTGGAGCTTGCTCGTGTGTGAGCGCCTCTGGTACTCATTATCAAGCACCCTACGAGGACGTCACACGAATGAATCAGGCTCGGTGCTTGGTACAGGCTTAAAAATGCCGCAGGGTCAGCATCCTGACGTTACTGAAGGCTATAAAGCCGCCGCACTCCCAGCAGATATTATGTCCTCGTTCTGAGTGCTTCAACGACTCCGATAGACTGGCATCCACATCCAGAATATCGTACACAACATGAGCAAGAATCGCGACGTAACCCACCTCACCGACATCAGCAAGGGTTTGGCGGAGGCGGATGGCTCGTTCAAGAGAAAGCCATCCACTTTCAGAAGGATCATCGAGAAGGGCGGCGGGTTCGAGCCTGAGAGAGGTCACCAGCCCCGATACTATGCGTACCTCGAGGAACTCACCATGGCCTCCTGAAACAGGTCGCTATCATCTCTACGTCTCATACTCATGTCGTGAGTCGGAGGTCAACATCCCGTGTAGGTAAAGCGGGAGTCTGACCACCCTTAACAGCTTGGGCGACTAGAACCCTGATTGTCCGAAAACTCAAGGGCCTCGAGGACATCATCGGTGAGGTAGGCTTGAGTAGGCACGCAGACCGTGTCCTCAACGGCGCCATTGTACTACAGCCATTACTGCGGTCTCACCGAGGCTGGGTGAGCACGGCTGGCCGTTTGCGAACGCAGACCCTTTCCCAGGCGCAGAGATCGACCCGCTGTACGGCTCGAAGTACATCAAGGACCTCTATCTTCGGGCAGACCCCGATTACGAGGGCCGGTGCGTCCACCTTCACTCCTTTCCATCTAAGGACGCGAATCCTTGACGTTTGCGGATCGCCTTCAGCTTCACTGTTCCTGTGCTCTGGGACAAGAAGAGAGAGACGATCGTGAACAACGAGAGCTCGGACATCATCCGCATCTTCAATACCGCTTTCAACGGGCTGCTCCCAGGGGACAAAGCTGCCATTGACCTCTACCCCGCCGCGCATCGCACGGAGATAGACGAGATCAACGAATGGGTCTATGACACAGTCAATAGTGAATATCCCCTTCTCTATTCTCTCTGTCACAATCTTGCATACGATAAGAGGGCCTGCACTGATGCGGATTTCACACTTCAGACGGAGTGTACAAGGCCGGCTTTGCGACCGCGCAGAACGCGTACGAAGAGGCCGTCATTCCGCTCTTCCAATCGCTTGACCGGCTGGAGAAGCTGCTCACTGGCAAGGACTTCCTCGTCGGAAACCAGCTCACTGAAGCTGACGTCAGACTCTTTGTGACCATTGTGCGTATACCTGCGCCTGCGTCCCTCGATGATCGCCGCATCGGAACCTCGCTGACGAGAGACGCGCAGATACGTTTTGACCCGGTGTACTTCAGCCACTTCAAGTGCAACCTCCGCACCATCCGCGACGGTTATCCCGCCATCCACCTGTGAGTGGTCAACTACGTTCCCCGCGCATCTGTGGACTCCCGTCGCTTCCGAAGGTGGCTGCGGAAGCTCTACTGGAACGATCCCGCATTCTCGTCGACGTGCAGGTTTGATCACATCAAGACCGGCTACTATTGGCAGAAGAATGTGAGCTATCTGCCTAATCCGATGATGCCGCTGCATCTCAGGCACTGACGATATCGTGCAGCTGAACCCCCATCGCATTGTTCCTGTTGGTCCTGTCCCGGATATCGTGTCACTGTGAATGGCTTCTGCATGTGCAGTGGATTAGGTGGCCTTTCAAGTAGGAAATGCGAGTAGAGAATCACTCGCAAAATTGAATGAGCGCTTTGGCTGTCAGTCCGTATCTGGTAACGGAGATTGGCGGATTGGACCCGCATGCTGCCGAGCTAGCGCGGCGAAAGACTGCTATCCCTGCGTCTATCATATCCACAAGACGCGATGTATACGGCTCGCGAGTGACTTGTGTGTCCACCAGGACACGATCATATCCTGCTTATTACTCGGTTCGTCGCACAACTCATCAAAATTCGAGGTGACTCAACCTTCCGCAAAGCGAGTGCACGCATATATACCGCCAAGTAGCCTCGCAAACCAGCCTCTAGACCGTCAAGACCCTGCTGTGCATCTCATCACCTGTACGTCTCGCTGCCAACCCTTATACAAGCATGTCGCTCACCACTTCTTAGTTCTCGCTTGTGCCCAGAGGTTATCCTCAAGTTCGGCATTCTCTTGAGCACCGATGCGTCTCCTGGACACCTTCACTGGGTTGTTCGTCGAGATCAACGATCCTGAGTCCGTTCACTATGCTATTCTCTCCCACACCTGGGCTCCCGAAGGAGAACAGTCATTTCACGAGCTTCTGGAGCTCCAGGCGGCCGCAGGGGCACAAGCAATGCGAAACCCAGTAGGTGCGCTCACTCAGAGCCTGAGCGTACTTCATGTGGCGCCTTCGGACAACTTCAATTCACACACTTCAATTCACACAATCTTTCGCCGGATCCTGGTCGTCCCTCCATTACATCCAACCCCTCGTCGCCCACGTCTACTTCCATTCTCTCCAACCCCTCGCTCTCGCCGAAAATTAAGGGGACCTGCGAGATCGCACGCCGCTACGGCTACCGATACCTCTGGATCGATTCATGCTGCATAGACAAGACGAGCAGCGCGGAGCTCTCGGAGGCGATCAACTCCATGTACAGGTGGTACAAGCTCGCGCGCATCTGCTTCGTCTTCCTCGAGGACGTGCACGACAATCTCGAGACCCGGAACGCCGAGTTCAGGTCGAGCAGGTGGCATCGGCGGGGTTGGACGCTTCAAGAGCTGATCGCGCCAAGGCACGTCCTGTTCTTCACCTCCTCCTGGTCCGTCCTCGGATCGAAGTTTGCGCTCGTGAAGACCTTGGAAGAAGTGACCGGGATCGACACTGTGGTCCTCACTCACTCGGTTGCCGTTGACACGATCAGCGTCGCCAGACGAATGTGGTGGGCTTCTCAACGGGAGACGTCGCGCGTGGAGGATGAAGCGTACTCGCTCATGGGTATCTTCGACGTTCACATGCCTACCATCTACGGCGAAGGCCGAAAGGCGTTCATACGGCTTCAGCAGGAGATATTGAGAGCCATTCCTGATCAGACCCTCTTCGCATGGGGCTGTACTCCGCGGCTGGAAGTCAGCTCGCTACAGAGTGTGAGCTGGCGTATCATGCCTCATCGACGTCCTGCAGGCCGAGAGAGCTCCGGTCAGGCGAGCGATTCCCATGGTGCATTGGCCGCATCTCCCAGCGCATTCCTCCACGCGGATGACCTCCTACCCGTACCGACCGAAACGCTGGCTAGTCTAATCGGATGTAATCTCTTCGATGGACCCACTGCACTCGCTCCCGCCGAGTACTCATTCACGGCAAACGGAATACGCACTGAATTCCCTTGCATAGACCTCTCGGCACTCCCGGAGCTTCGCGAAGCACTCCATCGGGCAGAATTCCCGTTCAGACAAGTACCACTGCGCTGTTCGGCGCATTGCGTCGCATCTCCGGCTACGCCGTCTCACCCTTTCGAGCCTTTCCTAGCGCTCCTGAAATGTCAGACCACCCGGGGAGACATCTGTGCTCTCCCGCTTTCCAGACCCTCTGAAGTGATGCGTGATGGCTACTCCGTTGGCACCCATGACGTTTCATGCGAGAATGCAGCTAAGGCAGTGCGGCCAGATTGCCGACTGGTCTGCCTCACTCAGGATGCCCTTCTTGCCTTGGCGCCATATATCGACCATCGGAAGGAGATTTTCGTCCGTCCAGGCCTCGTCGATGGACCTGACAAGAGCAGGTTAAACATCACGGGCAAGACGTACGTCATGTCCATGGATGCAGAGCCGTGGTGCATGGATTCGTTAGGAGCGCTCGGCTTCGTGCCTACTGAGGAGGTGACGCGGAGCACGCCTGGGAAGTCCGACACATCGCCTTGGCCCACCTCCCTTGAGTTCAACGCGATCCTCTCATACTGCCCCTATGGCTTGGAGGGCGGGAAATCTCAGCAGATCATTGTCACTGTGACAGTCAGCAACTTCTCGGGTCTCGCACAAGTCACCGTCCGGCATTTCTTCCAACTCTTGCCCTTTGCGAGACACAGCACCTTTACACCTCCCTTGACACGGCGATTAACAACGATGCTCAAACATCCGGCGCTAGAGGCGGTTCCGTGGATGAACGATGAGCGGACGAGCATTTCACCTGGAATTCCCGTCCATGAAGGTGGCCATGTAGAATTCCACCTCCAAGGCCGTCCCCACGAGGATTGGACCACGGAAGAGACAAGTGGCAAGGAGGCGTTCTCTCTGGTTCGCACCTTGTCGGTAAGCGTGCGGCCTACGCCCTTCGTTGACGACTCCTCTCCGGGCGAAGGGCGGCGGTTACAATCTCGCTGGAAGCGTGTCACTCTCTCGTTGATGATAGAGCTGTCCGAACCGCATAGGCCGCGGCGAGAGGGCGGGAGCATAAAACTCACGTGAATCATGTACGCTTCAACCGGGTCTGTGCCCGCTTGACAAGTGGATGTTCACCGGTATCTATAAAATACCCGCGATATGTAACGACCGAGTACTTACTTCGTATCACGAAGGGGTCGGGCCCACTGGACTCTTTCCCCTCGTGTGTGTCGGCCCATGCCCACGTATAATATCCAAATTGGACAGGCTGACTTGGCCTGAATCATCAACTCTTCAACAGTTCTTCATAAGACACAACAAAATCAAATCGGAAACTTACCAAGATGCACTCGCCTTGGTCGCTTTGGCTTGTCACCACAGATCCTATGTGTAATGCATATGACGGGTGGATGCGCGTACGTCGACAAGTACTAAGCGCTCATACTGAGGCCTGAGCGCCCATGACGTACTTCTGTCCTGAACGAGTTGAATCATGAATCCATATAAAGTGCGCAGTTGCTCACGCTCGTCCGGCGTATGAATCAGCTCGCCCGTCCTGTTGTGCGCATACACTCAGTCAACCATCTCAGACTGAGACGACTTGCCACGGCTATAAGGCCTGGCACGACCTTCAGGACAACTCGGCATTCGCAGCTTCGACCTCCAAGTCTACCTCCAAGTCTACCCTACGCAATGAGTACCAACCGAGACGTCTCGCATTTGACCGACATTAGCAAGAGCAAGCCGGATGAAGACGGCTCGTTCAAGCGCAAACCCTCCGCGTTCCGGGACTTCGTACAGAAGGGCGGAAAGTTTGAGCCCGAGAAAGGTGCTTAATATGCATGATCGTCGGCTCGAATACGACCTACTCACTTTGTACAGGCCGCTACCATCTCTACGTCTCCTACGCGTGTCGTACGTGCTCCTCGAGACTTGAATCGTCTAATAATGATTGAGCATCTGCTTGACAGCTTGGGCTACTCGTACTCTCATCGTCAGGAAGATTAAAGGCCTAGAGGACTTCATTGGTGAGCTGGAACCTCCTATACTCCTGCCTACTTTCAATGCACCGTAGGGCGCGCGGATTTGAGTGGTCCCACTCCCAGTAGACTGGTGAATCTTTCGCAGAAGTCGCTGCTGATCGGGAGACTCCAAGAGTGCGCAGGCAGTGCACTGCGTGCCTTGATAATCGTGGCTGCGATTCTCTGTGCATGTACTAAACGAGCTTACAGATGTCAGTGTCGTCTCCCCTCACATGGGCGAACATGGCTGGCCGTTCGCCAGCGCAGATGCCTTCCCTGGCGCCGACGTAGACCCGCTTTTCAACTCTCAGCACGTCAAGGATCTCTACCTTCGCGCCAAGCCGGACTATGAGGGCCGGTAAGCTGCTAGCTTCACAATCACGTCTGCATTTCTCTGACGTCGTATACAGCTTCACTGTGCCAGTGCTCTGGGACAAGAAGACCTCGACGATCGTGAACAACGAAAGCTCGGAGATCATTCGCATGTTCAACACCGAGTTCAACCACCTCCTCCCGGCGGACAAGGCCGTGATCGATCTTTACCCCGAGGCGCACCGCAAGGAGATCGACGAGATCAACGACTGGGTGTACGACACCGTCAACAGTTAGCCGCCCTCTCACCGCATCGCTCACGCAGTGCACATCGACTGACGCCTGGCCTTAACCCGCAGACGGGGTGTACAAGTCCGGGTTCGCGGCGACGCAGCAGGCGTACGAGGCTGCGGTGAAGCCGCTCTTCGAGTCGCTCGACCGCCTCGAGAAGATTCTCACCGGGAAGGAGTATCTCGTCGGTGATCAGCTCACGGAGGCGGACGTGCGCCTCTTCGTGACTATCGTGCGCTTCGACCCCGTCTACGTCGGTCACTTCAAGTGCAACATCCGCACCATCCGCGATGGCTATCCTGCGATTCACTCGTGGGTACCGGAGAGTCTCAGAGGGCGTGCTTACAGGCTTCGTGCTGACGCTATCTCGCAATTGAAGGTGGCTGCGGAAGCTGTACTGGAACAACTCCGCGTTCTCGTCGACGTGCAATTTCGAACATATCAAGACTCACTACTACTGGTCACACCCGCATGTGAGTAGTCGTGGCCGATATGCCTCCGTCCCATGTCATATTTGCCGCCTGTATGCGACGTTCATTGATATCTGTCAGATCAACCCACACAGGATCATTCCTGTCGGTCCTCTGCCGGACATCCTTCCTCTCTGAGTACCGCAAGTATTCGGAGGCCAGCAGGCGGATGGAGCGGTGAAGAAATTACGGAAGGTTGTCATCCTTGTACAGTAGGTATGGATTTGCGTTCTATCAAACATGACGTGTTCGGTGCCCCCGCTCTGGGCCATGGTGTGCGTCTCCATGGGAGGCTTGCAGCACGATACTAAGTTCTGCCTCTGTGGTCCTTTCTCGGGCCCAGTGGTTGATTGAGAATCATATTCGACGCGCCGGCGGAAGGTATGTGCGTGCGGAACAATAGCGCCAGGTAGGTTTGTGGCTAAAGTCGGCCCTTGAATTGCTTAGCGGATGGCTTATTATCCAGGGTTGACCTCCTTTTCCGACCCGCCCTCCTCTTCTCTCCAACCCTCACTCTCGTGTGACTCTCGTGTGGGCAGTCCCTCTTTGGCCTACCAACCGCGGAGCATGTCAACCCCTACTGTCTTCAAACTTTCTCGGGAGGTAATCACCATCATCTGCCGTCTGCTCATCCCGAGTAACAGTGATCGCATTCCCTGCCATGTGCTCTCCGTGGTTCTGAGCTGCCGCTTTCTGAGCGAGCCGATGCTCGATGTGCTCTGGGAGGTCCTCCCGCACATTGGGCCCCTAATGCGGACGTTGCCAGCAGATCTCTACGGGCTTCCTCCACCGGTCCGCCGCTCGAAACCGATAGCGCCGTCCAATGGTTACGGGTTGCAATATGTAGGTCGCCTTCTACGACTGCAGCAGTACTTTCACTTATCCGCCTTCCATGTGTGTGTGAAGATGCTCCTCCGTGACCCTGTGCCTAGGGATTTCGAACGACTCGCTGTCTACTCTCCTAGGATCAAATGGTTGAATCAAGGCCCCTTCTACGCGCCCGTCGAGGATCCGTGGGTCGCGCACAGAATCACCGCCGAAGTGTGGCGCATGTTGTTACAGCATGGCCCAAGACCATTGTTGCCGAACTTGAAGTGCCTGTCCCACAGTGAAGACGGCGAGCGTCATCCCACGCTGCGTATACGCTGGTTGCAACCCGGAGGTCCCCCCACCATCCTTCCGACCGATCTATTGCTTGGCCCGAGATTGAAGGAGGTGTCCGTCGCGCAGATGCGGGTGGATCTGGATCCCAAACGCATAGACGGCGTCGTCAAGAGTGTCGTGAAGTTTTCTCCACACGTCGAGTCTCTTGCGATGTCCCTCGCGCTGACTGGCTGTGAGGGGGGGCGTCCGCTGCTTGAAGGGCTCGAAATCTGCGCTTTGATTTCCCTCACGGAACTCGACATTCCCGACGTGGAACTCTCCTACCCGTCACTTCTGGCGGTCGCTTCGTTGCCTTCCCTTCGCACGCTCGCCTGCGGGCTCGACTTAGATCTGGAATGGTGGGACGATTATGATAGCTTCCAACATGGTGGGAGTGCGGGCCCGCTCTTCCCCAGACTGAAGAGCCTGGAGCTCCAAAAAGGTCGGCGTAGCAGTTACGCCTCGATTGCGGCCTTCCTGAAGCTGGTCAGCTCGTCCTCCCTCACATCCCTACGTTTGTCGGGCTACGACGATCTTGCGCCGCCGACCCCGTGCCGATTGCGGTCGCTTTGCAAATCGATCGTCGAGCACCCGTCACGTCGCTCTCTGCGGGAGTTGCATATCACCTTTGGATGGCGGGGCTCCCAATCCTCACCCGAATTCTATTTCCCCGAAGACATCGCTCCTCTCCTCCAGTTGTCTGCCCTGCGCACCGTTGAGATCGCCGGACGATGCAGAGTCATGGTTGATGACGCCTTCCTCGAAGACGTGGCGAGTGCTTGGCCCGACATAGAAGTCCTGGGCTTGTGCTGGCAGAGCCCCAACCCCATTGACGCCAACGACAGTTCGTACGAACCTCCTCCGCTGGCCACTCTAGATTGTCCCAAAATCACCTTCAGGGGGCTCGTCCACTTCGTCCGCCGTTGCCCAAAGCTGACGGAATTGGACCTCGCGGTCGATATGCGCGCAATTCCGGAGTGCGACGCCGCGATGAAAGCCGGCGCACCGTCGGTTGCTCACCTCGGCCTCTACGGTTCGGTGGTCACAGACCCTATGCGCGTCGCCTCGGCACTTTCGTTGATCTTCCCGGCGCTCAAGCAGATTTACGCTGTCTCCCCTAGCGACGTCTGGGATAGGGTTCGAAAGGACCATAAATGGATGGCTCGGATACGGGCCCAGGAAAGGCGATGGACGCAGAAGGATGGGAGATGCCTTCGAGAGCCGGACTCTCGCGGAGAGGGGCTGCAAGCGGGAGAGGAGAGGGACGACTCCGACGGTGAACGGGTACAGTGATTGGACGAGTATGTTGTTCAGACAGTATCTCAATGTGAGTGGTCATTGATGTTTCGCGTCTTAGGGGACATTCGGTACAACGCATGTAGTGTATGGCGCTCGAAAGGAATGTAGCAATTGCGATGTCGATTTGAGATATACTTCAGGAGGGTGAGCCTGAGAGCGCGTTTGGCGCTTTGCCACGTCGCAGCACCTTCAACCCGACTTCATTGAGACCTTGGAAGTCGACTCGACAATAGACGTATCATCCTCGAGATTCAACGTACTGCGACGTGATAACGGAACCCGGAATGCTACCTTCGTCGGCTACCACGATCCTCGCATTGTCTGAAGAGACGCTCCGTCTCATGCTCCTGCCATCATTCTTGCTCTTCCTCGTGAAACGATCACTCGCATCTGTCTGGAAGTCATCTCCTGCCGCTATAATGAGCGTTCCCGCTATAATTCTCTGGTTTCTCTGGCCTCACTTGCACATATCTATGCTACTAGTATCCGGCGCTCAACACCCTCTGGCACAGTTAGACAACTCTTGTGTCTCTACTGCTCCAAACCCCACCCGAGGATTTATGTACAGTCATCCCACGTCTCTTCCCGAACCAGGGCAAAGGTGAGATGGTAAGTCATTTTGAGGTCTCAGCTTTCTGGCGTCATCACTAACCGTGCACGGCTTAGACTTTCCTCCGGCAGCCTATTCCACAAGACTTGTCCGCTCTTCGTTTTACGTCCAGTTAATCCTGGATTTCGGCGACCATCATCGTCGATGGGGTTCAGCGGAAATCACGGCTCAGGCCTGGGATGCGCTCCCCCGACACGGTCCCCATCCCTTGCTACCAAACATTCGCTCGCTCGAGCACACTTACTCGGAGTTCTATGAGGATGTGAAGACACCGTCGGACGAATGCTACTCTATCCATCCTCTGCTACGTACGGATCTCCTCCTCGGACCAAGGCTGAAGAAGATAAATATCACTTGCATGAACGTTCTGCCCGGCGAGCCTCCTGGGTCCGAGATCGTCGAAGCTATAGCAGCAGCAACAACTCCTGATCTCCGTCTACGCTCCCATTTTCCCGCGGCCCAAACACCCATTTCAATACAGCGTACTCTCTTGTCCTGCCTTCGGCAGGTTTCAGAACCTCAGCAAGCTCGGAGCGAGCGGTAGGATCCATGTGGGAGCGGCAGCACTCCTCTCGCTGGGATCCCTGCCCCGCCTACGAGAGGTTACGCTCACAGTAAATCCCTCCCAATACGCTTGGGAAGCCATTCCGCACGAACGGGGCGCGGCTTTCTTTCCCGCACTCGCCAGGGTCGACCTCTACGGAGTTCGGATGGAATGGTGCTCCGCGTTCTTCCGCCTCCTGACGTCGACGGCTTTGCACAAAATCTGGATCGACGACCGCGACAAGTTGGAGGTCGCACCAGGCTTACTCTTTGAGGCTCTCTGCGTGTCACTAGGCAGCCTACCCTGCGCCGGAACAGTGCTGCATCTTGAGCTCATCATCGGCGATTGGGACATAGCCTACGATGATATCCACCTCGTACGCCGGGCCGTGTACGAGGCTCGCCATATCGCACCGCTCGCCGCGTTAACTGACGGGCCTCCAGATACTGGTCGTCAGAGGGCTGTGCAAGGTCCTCCTCGACGAGCTCACCATCGCGGTCTTCTCTCGGGCTTGGCCCGACATCGAGTGCATCTCGCTCCCTTGGCCAGAGATGTACGAGCCAAACGAGCTCAGCGCGACTTGCCTCCCTTTCCCCGAGCCCGGTGATGAGGACTTCCCCCAGCCGACCCTTGCGGGCTTGATACCGCTCGCTCTACGCTGCCATCGGCTCACTATGATCAATGTTGTCGTCAATGCGCGCGCCGTCCCCGAGATAGATCCTTTCCATCACTCACAGACGCCCTAGCGCCCTAGCGACTTTGCTGCGTCCTCTGAAGGGTCTGTGCATAATGGGTTCTGCTCCGGGTGAGATAGCCACCACGGCCGCCTTGCTCTCCTTGGTGTTTCCGAACTCCAACTCCATGGACGATGAGGAAGTGCAATCGTATTATTTCACATTCTCACGTCTACGGGCGCAGGAAAGGGAGTGTGTAAGGAGACCGGCGCTCACTTACCGCGATAGGCAGACGAGCCTCGAGGCATGTGGCCATTCACCCAAAAAGGCAGCGCGCTCAAACTCTATTGCGCGCTGCGATGGACGAGCTCCCGCTCGTCCTGACTCACTCTTCCGTTTCCTTTCCTTCTCTTACTAGCTTACCTTTTCCCCTTCTCTGGTTGGCCGACCTTCTTGACTAGCTTACTCATCTTTTCTGGGCTATCGGCCTCCGTTTTCCGTCTCATCCTGTATATAGTCGGGCCCTCGCTCTCGGAGGGCCGCTAGCTTTTGGATACAGTCTATTCCTACTCAGCTTGTGTCCTGAGGCTCTAGTGTGTACTCGACGCTCTCGGCTTCGACTTCGACGTCTTGCATCAAGTCTCCGCCGAGCCGCGCGCGTACCTCACAGAGTGGCGCAGAAGAGCCGTCCTGCAAGGAGGAATGTGACGCAATGCACAAGATTCGTGCCGATGGTCTAAGTGCGACTAACTTACGACTCGGCGATCTCGCGCTGCAGCAAAGCCATACATATGTCCTCCTTGTTGGCTTCCTGATGTATATCTCTCAGTATACTTCATCGCATAAATAGTGCCTTGGGTGCACGCGTGTGCACACTTACTAGCTGCTTCCCAAAGACTTACAGCATCTCTGGTACTAGATGCTGTTAGAACGTCCATCCTCCGAGAGTGCCGCGGCGACAAGGCACCACCGAAAAGCATATTATAGCGTGTACTCGTACTTTCCTACTAAGTCCACGAGATGATGGGTAGTAAGTAACTCGTCCGTGAGCGGGAACCAAGGAGCGACCGGGGGTATGTTTATGACAACACGAACAATAGCATGAGACAACAGTGACAAGGAGGAACATTACAGGCTCGTACTAGATCGGAAAACGTTCGTCGTTGCACGCGCAGAGTACTCGTAGCGAGAAAAGAAGCTAGCACGCACTGTCTTCGTAGACGGTGTCCATGAAACTGGCTATAGTCATAGACTGGTCATGCAACAGGAGCACGACCAATACTTTGGACGCTTAAGCAACGAGCGCAGCACCGAGGACGACGGCTGCACCAGCCACCATCATCTCCAGTCCAGGACCCAGGAGGGGGGCAGCGCCGTTAGAACCGCCCGTGGCAGACGGGCCACCGGTGCTAGTGCGCGAAGCACCCGCGGAACCCTAGACGCAAGACCGTGTCAGCCATATTTCAACACAATGAGCGGGACCAGAAGACCGAAGACGTGGGCGTCCGGGGACGGCAAGCGCGCGAGAGCACGAGCAGCGCAAGAACGCGCTGAAGCGCGATACTAGAAGACAGAGAAGGCGGCAGGGGAAAGGGGGCTCACAGACGGGGCAGGAGGT
Organism: Pilatotrama ljubarskyi; assembly: GCA_022385805.1. Classification (NCBI taxonomy): domain Eukaryota; kingdom Fungi; phylum Basidiomycota; class Agaricomycetes; order Polyporales; family Polyporaceae; genus Pilatotrama; species Pilatotrama ljubarskyi. The sequence continues at coordinate 69,075 of MU277715.1, read as the reverse complement.
GCAGTGCTGAACGCGCGCGACGCCGTTCCGGAACCAGACCCACTCACACCGCTCGCAGCGGAAGACCCGCTCGTCACGCTCGAAACGCTCGGACCTGTAGGAGAGGAGGAGCTACTGACAGAGCCAGAGCCAGACACAGAGCCGGACGTGGGCGCGGAGCTGCTCGCGCCCGTCGTGCTTGCGCCAGACGTGGTCGACGCTCCCGAGGATGCAGCGGACGCGGCGAGGCCATTGCTGATGGTGCTGAAGGGCGTGCAGGACGACGTCGGGGGCGCGGGGTGCGCGGCTGGCGTGGTCGGGTCACCCTGGTGGAACGTCGACGTGCCGTATACACCCATGGGCTGCGCAAAGGAGTTCTTTCAGTAAGGGACCGAGTCGGATAGGGCGTCTGCGTGTGAAGCGCACCTCGCCGGTATCGCCGAGGCAGCGGTCGAACGACCCAGGCGCGTAGTTTCCGGGCATGTTCCATTCGCAGCCCATGACGTCGTAGATGTGTTGGCAAAGCGCGGGGGCTTTGGGACCATCCTTGCAGGCGCGGAAGCAGAACTCGCTGTCGGAGACAAAGTTCTGCAGGAGAGGGAGTCAGACTCGGGCGCACGCTAATGGAGTCTGTCGCCAGATCGCAGGACACAGCGGCCTAGTGGTCGCACAAATGGGTTTCACACGTGAGAGTATCCCGCGTTATCGGACCCACGGATATAGAGGGAGGATGGTTAGAGTTTGGAAACTCACCGTCCACTCGTGCATCTGCTGAATGCTGCCAAAGGCGCTCGAGAACACGAGACCTCCAATGGGGTTGCCTGTGATGTGAAATCAGCACGTATCCTTTACGTGTGCCAATTCGTATGAAGCGAGCGGGGCAGCAATCTAACATAGCGGCACACGGCCAGCATGCGCAGAACCGCGATCTGGAGCAAGGGGTGGCCCTATGATGTATGGACACGAAACCGTGACCGTTCCAGTGGTCGACCTAAGAATAGTCGGCCAAGCACCGATGTCATATTCGCGTTGCACTGGGCTCGCGGCAAAACTGCGAATAGCCCAGGCCGATGAGCGACTGCGCCCAACCCGCTCCGTGCGTCGAGAGGCATCTGCTCGGACGGCACCTCGTGTCCCTTCTCCGCATGCGGGATTCCGCTCACAGTGACTCACCGTTTCCATCTGCGCCGTGAGGGTCGAGCTCGCCTCCAGCGTCGCCCTTCGGGATGTTAATCAGCGTCAAGTCGCCGACACCGGTGACCTGAACATAATCGGGGGTCTGCACGAAGTGCGCGCCAGTGATAGCACCGTCCGGGATGAGACGCGTGCCATGGCCGTCCTTTGTGCACCACGCAACCTCTATCCGCTCGGTGTTCCCAATGACGGAATCGGGACCGGGCTGCGGGGGCGCGAATATACACCAGTCGTCGAGCGAGTTGACTGGTCATAGAGCGCTTCTAGTGAGTCTTGTGCGACAGCGTGAGAGGCACGGCGGGACGTACTGTACGCGTTCTGGCACATCGAGTTCTGGTCGTGGCCGGAACCACACTGGTTCGTGCCTGACTGGCCCTGCTCGCTCTGCTTGGGAGCGTTTGAGGGCAGGTACGTCGCGCTGTACGTCTGCGCGAGCGCGACCGAGGCAAGCGTGAGCGAGACGAGGGGAGCGAAACGGAACATGGCTGAAGAGCCTGTGGGAGGAGAGCGTGAGTGAGGGGGAAGACGGAGGAGAAGGGAGGAAGGGGGAAAGATGGAGGAGACGCACCGGGCGGGACTTTAAGTAGAACGGGAGGAGGGGTATTATCGCCGTGGTGGGCCTACCGCCGGCGAGGCTCGAGGGACGGGCGACTTTTGCCCTCGAATCCCGATCACCTGCCCATGAACGCCGGCCAGTGCTGCTGGTTTCTGCGCTGCCTCAAGCAGGCCATCCGGCTGACTCCGGCACGAGGCGGAGCATTTAGCATGCAGCTCTCAGAATCTCTGATGAAGATAGTGCTAGCGCGGGATCAGTGCGGGGTTCAATATTGACAACGACGCTGGCAGCGCTCAATCGCCGAGTCTCGTTGATGAGTTCCCCATGTATCCGCTGCGAGACGGTGCGAGAGGAATGCAACGGTTTAGTGAAGAATGCATGGAGCTGCGTAACAACTGGATGAGTCGAACATGGACGTTGCTTATAACGTCCATTTTTGTGACAAGCGCCCGCGGGCTGCTATACCCTCGACTGTCATGGTCGATCACTCTCCTGATCGAGAGCGGCTTGCACACTCCGTTTCAACACCACAAAGGCTATCCGCTATGTATGTTTTGAACGCCACTGCCACAACGGAAGGTTATAGGGATTGAGTACGTGCTACATTACACCTACATTGTTACAGTACACCAACGCGCAACGCACGAGAGAGCAACCCAGGGGAATCACCACAAAATAATAAACTCAACCGCAGAATTCGAAGCCAGGGCAGCCGATGGCCGTGCCATACACTGGGGTTCGGGGGAACGTCGATCAGTTAAAGCGGGACCGCAGACGACACACAGGGATGGAAGCACTCACAAGAACCGTCCACCTTGGCCACAGCGAGGAGCGCTTGCAAGACGCCTCCGAGACCCTCGCCCGCAAGCATGCCCGCCGCGACGGCGAACATGTACATGTCGAAGCCCGCGGGGTTTCTCCGCGCCCAGAAGAAGTTGAACGTCGAGCCGGCGGCCATCGCGAGCGAGTAGTAGATCTGAGGCGTGACGAAGGCCTGCACGTCGGTGCGCGAGGCGCTTACTGTCAGTATCGCTGTTTGGACAACGGAGAAGGGGCGGATACGCACGAGACCGACGGCGTTCCAGTTCGGAACCCAGTGCCAGTACTTCTTCGGGATCCAGAGGTATTTGACGACGACAGAGATCACCGCAAAGATACCGAGGGCGATCGCAGTGTATCCAGAGGAGGGTGGGATGGCTACATGTACGTCGAGAATGCGCGCGATCAGTATGACATGCAGAGATAGCCATGCACCTTTGGCACTTACGCAATTTCGGTGACACGACCGCAACAGCAACGGCCGCCCACGCGCTCACGCTCGGCGCGCCGTACGTGCACTCCCCGCTGTCCGGCGGGTGGAGGATGCACGGCGAGGCGGTGGTGAACAGGATGAAGAGGCCCACGTTGAGGAAGATCGCGACTGTCGCGCCGCACAACTGCGCGATGAACTGGTTGCGCGGCTTCGCGCGCAGGAGGTATCCGGTCTTCAGGTCGCCCGTCATGTCCGTCGACTGCGCCGCGGAGCCCGCCGAGATCACGCCCGCCGTCAGATTCATCGTCTGCGCGGGGTTCAGGGCGAGGCCGGCGCCCTTGGCGACGCCTCCGAAGATGAGTTGGGATGCCTGTAGAAGTGGCGCGTCAGTCGCGATCTCAATATCTCGAGCGCGCCCTCGGAAAGCTCACCTTCGCGACAGTCGAGACGGGGTTCACGTCCGTCGTGCCCGCGCTCTGGACGCCGATGAACGAGAACGCGAAGCCGAGGACGAGCGAGAGGATCGCCTCGCCGACATTCATGCTGAACATCTTTGCGAGGATCGCGCACGAGACGATGATGCTCGCGAGCAGACCCGTTGTCCACCAAAGCGTGGGCACGCGGTCCTCGCGCGGCGACAGGTCCTCGTCCTCGTCCGCATTGTAGTCGGGGTCGTCCCGGAACCACGTGCGCACGTCCCAGTTAAAACCCGCTTTGCGGATGTCTGCAATGAGATGAGGGAGCGCGCGAGGTCAGCGGGGTGTGGTAGGAGGCGAGACGGGAGGAGTAAGGGAACGTACTAGTGATGATGGCGCCGGAGTTCATGCCCAGGTCCGCGAAGGAGTACAGAAGCATCATCAGGATACCGGGCCCTAGTCGTAGCATGTCAGTAACGCTGTTGCTTGACCAGCGGTTTCTTGTGGACACTCACAGAGGAGCCAGTACCGGGGCGAGGGGTGGGTGGTATACTTAGTGGGGTCGCTGAAGGACAGGCCGAGATAGGAGACGAGCGGGTACTCGTCTGACGCCGGAGTGCCGAAGGCGCGTCCGGTGGCCACCAGTGAAGGCGCGACTACAGTCAACGGCATTCAGTATCACATTGGGGTCCAGGGGAGAGGATGCACGTACTGATTCCCCAGGCCAGGATCGAGCCGCCGACTATGCGTAGTTCGAATCGTCAGTAAGTCAGCTCCAGGAGATAAGGGTGGAGTGGATGGAAACTCACAGAAGCTCCAACTGGCGTTGAGTCCAGAAAGCATACCAGCGCCGAAGAAGGCGGGAGTAACTGGGCGAAGACATGTCAGGAACGCGCTCAAGTACAGATGCGACGTCATGCCGGAGTAAACGTACACTCGATGAACCAGCCGTAGTTCTCGAGCGAGATGATGCTCGTGAAGCCCAGACGGTAAAGCGTCCAGCCGATGTGCCAGTCGAAGAGCTGTAAGTCCAGAGCAATCGTCAATCATCCGAAGCTCTGATGAAAAACGTCACTGAAGCACGTACCAAGCCCGGAGCGTACCCGCTCACGACCTTGTACACGAAGACCGCCGCGAACGCCGTCAGCAGGGCCAGACTCTTCTTCCGCGCCGCGATCGCGCCCGTGCGGCTGTTGTGCAGCGCGCGGATTGTGATCGCCGTCGCCGCGGGCGTCGGGAATGTGAGCTTCTGCTTGACAATGTAGTACTTGCGCAGCGGGATCACGAAGAATACGCCGTAGAAGCCCGCGCAGACCGTCAAGGCGATGAGCCTCCCGATGTCCTGCTTCGGCAGCACGGAAAGCAGATTCAGCCGGTACATGGCGGGGACCGCTGACACGAAGAGGATGCCGATGCCGCCCGCCGCTGATGAGACGTATATAGTCGGTTAGTGCTGTAGGTGACGTGGAGAATATGAAGAGAAGCGTACCGGTAGCGGCGGACTGGACAGTACAGTTTTCCTTGGGACCAAAGGGTCCACCGAAGAGGCGTCCGAGGATGCCCGTCTCCGGGAGCGCCTTCGACAGGGGTTTGATAATCGCGAACCCGAAAATCGCCTGTTATTGGGTGCGGAGATCAGATATGAGCGTCCCTGCCAGAGATGCGAGGGGATACTTACACCGAAGAGCTTACAACGAGAGATGCACTCAGTTAAACATCAATATATGCGCACGCACGGGGAGTTACTCACCTGGGGACCGAACGTAAAGCCGGTTTTGAGGCCGAGGTAGATGTTGGAAGCTCCGACTGCGCGAAGGTCAGGTGATACAGCGCGGGAAGTCTCGAGAAGTGACTCACCGACGGCGCCGAGGGCACATCCTACGATGATTGCTCTATTCGCACAGCGATGAGTACAATTCAGGTCGAACAGGTCAGAGTCCTGCTTACCGGAGGGTGAGCTGGTGGGTCTCAATCATTTCATCCGGCTCCGGAGGAAACGGCTTCGTGCTGAATGTGCCCTTTGAGTCCCAAATGTCTCTAGGTGAAGCGCAAGCTAGCTACTCACATATCATGCGTGTTGACCTCGTACTCCTCATGCTCGATCTTGAGGTTCTTCTCGTTGCTCGAGCCAGTTGAGCTCTCGCCGCGGTGGAGCTCAGCAAGCCCACCGTGCTCAGGCCCGTACACAGCGGTCGACGACATGGCAGCAGCGCGTGCAACGACACCGGCAACGTATGCAGCAGTGAAGGCGGCTGGCGGGGGCTAGCGGTCGGTGGGAGACCGAGGGGACGAACGAGAGCCAAGCCATTACGGACGGGCAGCCCATATATACGTCTTCTTGCCCGGGGATCCTGAGGCGCTGCTGGCGGAGACGCGGGTGATTCTGAGGCACCGTTCCTCGGAGCGAAGCTCCGCCGGGAGCGGGCAGCGATTGGGACTAGCGGGCACAAATTGAGGATATCGCACGCGGGGGAGATGGCATCTCATGACGGCCGATCTGGATCCTCTTGCGACGTCCCTGGGAGACGCGTTGGTGCGGCTGATGGGGCCCCGATGCGCTAGCGGCGGAGGCACAAGAAACACCTCGAACAGCGATATGTATCATGCGGTGTCCTGTCCTGCTCTCCGCTTGGCGTGATTCTGAAGCTCCCCCGCACTCGCACTCGTGCTCTCCAGCGGATCCTGTTAAGCTGTCATCATCAGGTCAGGAAAAATGGTTGCCAAGTGCAGAGGCTGCGGTAGTTGGCCATCTTCTGCCGCGCGTGAGCCTGACCAGGACCCAATACAATACGCGGAGGATGATGCTCTGCGCCGTCTATCGCGGCTCGGAGTTGGTGATGATACGGCAGGTTACGGTTCCGTTATCTCCAAGTCTTGCCTGAGTCTAAATGCCAGGAACGATCATTCCTCGAGTTCGAGTCCCTTCTGCAGCACTACAGCTTTGGCTGCGTATGTATCGAGTGCAGGGCTGTTCTTCCCAGCAGGAAATTTCAAGCTTTTCAGGGGTTATCGCCCTGAGCCTTGCATCGGCAAAACTTAGGAGTATCTTCCGTCAGCCACTGTGTCATGAAGGATTCAGCTAAAATCCATACGCACGGTTGTACCGTTCGATCGCTACTCTTTGCGGTGTGCTCGCGAGGGACGATGCATGTGGGCGACAGTCACACGAGCAGTGCGCCATCGTGGTACACACTGGTGTGATGACGGTGGCGGAGTGGTGGCGGCGATCATCAGCCCACCGGCATGGGTCCTGCCAATTGTCCCGACGCCCACGCAGGTAAGACGCTCACTCGAAGACGCAGTCTTGACAATATTCAGGATGCCAGTCTACATGGCAGTCTATCAGCGTGTACAACGACATCGCACTTTCGCGCAATGGCGTAGACGAGATATTGTCTGAGCAGCGCTCGGACTAATATTTCGTGAGTACTTCGACCGGAGGCACTCCAAGTCGCACGCTCTGTGGCCAGACATTACATGTTTGGGGAAGGCTCGCAAGCTCCTCGCGCGCCCTGTCTCCGAGTGAGGCTTCGAGTTCAAGGCTGGCCTCGATGCTGAACGTTGAACTCTCGAGCTAGGGCCTCCGCCCTCAGGACGACCCAAAATCCAAAGTCCACAATCCAGATCGCCCGCGGCCCGCAGTGGGCCTCAGCACCAAAAACGCCAAGCCCATTCTAACTTCTATCACGCCTCCTTTTACCCCGCGGCTTCTTGTCGACCCCGATCCCATAGAACCATCGTGGAATCGTGGCGTCGCGCAACATGGTGCTTCGCGAGGCACGTCCTCCAAGCTGTGCAGGGTTCAGATAGCGCCGCTGCGATTGGTCGATAAGTGCCTCCAGCCCGGGGCCCGACGGGCGGGCGGGTGATGATCCGGGTCCGAGCTGATAGGCTTGCGTACTTGGAAGGTGGAGAGGTTCTGTAGCTGGTGTTGAGGGAATGCGGATGGTTGTATGCAGAGGGATGTGCTGGCTGGGCCCCAACTGCGACACTGGAGAATCAGCAGAACTGGAGTGACTGAGTGAGTTGTGAGCTACAGCGTTGGAGGCTAGACTTGCGCATACAGCCACGATACAGCGCTGTCAACACATCAGCCTTGCAGAGATCATTCATGGCTCCGTGAAAGCGACAACGCCTCATCAGGTGTCGACAACTCATCTGTGAAGTCATAATACTAACGATTTGCTTGAGCACTATCACTCACTATGGAATCGCGTGATGCGCCGCGGGAGGAGCCAAGGAAACCGAAAGTGAATGATTCATGCGTGCATCACAATCCACAGCCCTTGATGTTGAATCAAACTCGAATATCGACCGCCAATCCCTCCCGTGCATAGCCCGTCGCTCATCGCTGCTACCGTCCACAACATCTCGACCCTGCTTGGTATCCCGAAAACCGAACGCCAAATACCAATGCGCACCGCTTAGGTGCCGGCCATACCGATGACGCCGACCGCGTCGCGGATCTTCGCGATCTCGCTCACGGACAGGTTCCCCTTGCTCGCGCAGAAGAAGTCCTCCCAGGCCGTCGCAGCGTCACTCGGGTTCGGGAACTCCGACCTAGCAGCGCAGCAGCAATCAGCAGACCATCTCCCGACACCCATTACAACGAACGAGAGGAGGGCGTGAGCGTTACTTACTGCAAGAACGTATACAGGTGCTCCCAGAACGCAGGCTGCGAGATCGTCGTGTGGAACGGCGTGTCCCCGACCACCGCGGACGGCGACGCGGGGATCGTAGACGTGTCCAGCACGAGCGGGATGTCGACCAGCTTCTCGCCCGGGCTCGCGGTAAGCGACGGCGACGGCGAGAGCACGACAGACGGGATGCGCCCGTGTCCGGAGCGCGACTTGGGTTCTTGGCTCGGCAGCAGCGTGATTGACTCGCCTTCCCGCCCGGCTTCAGGGGCTGGTGCAGACGAGGATGAGGATACGGGAGCGGGAGCAGAAGCGGGGACGTTGGAGGGGTCCCAGACGAATCCGGGTTTGACCATGAGGTTGATGGTGTCGCCGTCCTTGACGGCGTACTCCCGCAGGAGCTTTGCATCTGCGAGAGCTTTGCCCTTAAGCAGGAGCCGTTGCGCGTCGGCTGGAGGTGCTCCAGGGACGGCGGCGAGCTGCGCCTTGATCTGCGCGATGGTATCTGTGGGCTGGACGTCGAGGGTATAGGCTTGTACGGGCTTGGTAGACTTAAAAGTCACACGAATCGAGCCTGCACAGGGGCGCTGTAAGTATCATGAAAAGTAAACTGTCCGAGTGCACATCTCAGGATGAGTTGCGGACGACGGAGAAGCGCACGGGTACCAGTACGAGGCAAGTGGCGTACCTGTCGGGACGGATACAGTCTCATGTCGTTCTGGCGGCGGAGGCACGTCGATCTGGAAGTATCAACAACACCGCATACATGCGTCAGATTCCGCGACGTTCTGTATGCACGCCCGGCGTGGGACGAGAAGGACGTACGGGCAGTACAGGGACCTTCCTGAGCTCGTTCTCCGGCGCTGCCTGGTAGTCGTTTCCGTACACGACCGGTTGCGACGAGAGCGTGTTTACGAACGACTTCACAAACGCCAGCTCGGCCTGGTCTGCCATACTTGCTGCTAATCAGAGACGAGGTGGAAATATGACACTGCGGAGGAGGAAAGGAAAGACGAAGATGTGTTTGTCCGGATGCGCGAGTCTCCAGTCGGGCGCTGCAAGTGGCGGTGAGCGCTCATGACGCGCCTCTAAACCACGTGGTCAGGATCACACCGTGACCATCGTCACACTGTCCCCGTCGGTCGCTGTCCCCGGCGACAGAGTCGACGACATCCACCCATCCACCTCCGCTGACTATCTGAACGATGGCCGTACGTCGCTACTTTCGGTGCTTGACCAGCTGTAGCTGACTGCTGCTCTTTATAGTCTGGTTTCGGCTACAACGGAGGTATGCTCGCTCGGATTCAACCGGCGTAACGCACGGCGTGAACGGGCTCTTGCAGGTGTCTCCCGCTGCTTCGCGTACTGGCAGGAGTTCTCGAGAGTATGTCCGTCATGAGCTCCACTTGTGACTGAAGTGACCTATTGTGTGTGTCAGTGCTACGCCCAGACGGACGTGCCTAGCCAGTGCAGAGCGCAGGCGGACGACTACCTCGAGTGCCTCCACCACACCAAGGAGGTACGTGTTCTCCGCTTCATCTACCTCTGTTCCTCACCGCAGACGCGTTATTGCTCCATCTCTCTCTTAGATCGCACGTGCGAAGGCGGTCAAGGCAGAATTCATCCGCAAGGCGGAGCACCAGGCGCACGAGGGGCGCAAGGCCGCCGACATCCTCGCGGACGGCGTCATCGTCGGCGTCGGCCTAATACAACGTGGAGAGGCCGCGCATTCCAAGTAGATCCGTTCAATGTATCTTGCTTTCGTCTGACCGGACGGTTACTCTGCGGCCGGACAAGGGGACGCTCTGTGCGCCACCTGTCGGAGTGGCATCCTCCCATGCAAAGGTCTTTCGAGTCATCTCCTGGTGAGTCCTCAATGTCATTTTAGGTGGACTGTATGGGCAAGTAAGACGGTGGATCCCACCGTGGTCGTTTGTGATGCTGCGCGCACGCACTTGTGCCATTCAGTGGGGGCCTTTTCACTTGGGCATGTCAGGAGGCCCCTGCAAGCAAAGATGCTTGCATTGTGAGAGAGCCTGGCAAGGCGTGCGATGGGTCAAAGAGATGACACCGCTGCCCGAGCAAGGAAAGGGAGTAAGAGGTGTCAAGACGAGACGCATAGACTGATAGCACAACGACCTAGCGTTCTGCAAAGCGAGGAAGTTGGTAAGTGCAAACGCATTGCTACGTTCTGTTCAAGACTTGCTCAAGCATCATTCAAATAGGGTATTTCCTTGAAGAGTGAGTGACACAACCGACTCCCCGTCTGTCCGATGCGTATAAATACGCCCCATGTCGCACCAAACCTACCCTCCCCGGCACTCTTTCGCCTAGCCAACTCTCTGTAGCATATCAGCTACTACTCGACGGCGCAGGCCTCACTTCTGAACACTCGAGAAGGAGCCTCTCTCGAGTCTGGACCCCGGTCCCTACTGTTTTGACGCCGATCATACACTTCGTGGCGAAATGGTTGACATTCGTGCACTTCCGTACGACGTCCTGCTGAAGATCTGCGAGTCGTTACGACAAGAGGAAAGCTGGGAGGGGATGAAGGCCCTATCCTCTCTCGCCCGCACGTGCCGCTTCCTCAGTCAGCCAGCGCTCGACGGGCTCTGGCGCGTCCTGCCCTCTATCGTGCCCCTCCTGCGCACGCTACCGGAAGACGTGCTCCACTTCACGCCTGAACGTCGCAACCGTGCAGGTAATATCATATTGGCCGCGTCCGTGGTACGTGCTTCTTGAGACCTTCGAAGCGCTGCATGAGTTCTCACCGCTCGCTCTCACCGACTCCGCAGAGACTTTCGCGCCCTCCTCTCTCCGCGGCTTTCAAGCGGTTCCGCTTCTACTCTCCCCGCGTGAGGAAGATTGAAGTCCCCACGCACCCTACGAGATTACACTTTCTCGCGGACCGCTATGTTCTCCATCGCGCAAACCTTCCAAAATCAGTCTTACAAACCCTCTCTCGATACTGGCCTCTCCTTCCCAACATGCGCTCCCTGGAGCACTGCGAACCTCTGCTCTACAAGAACGGCGACGGGCCTCTCGAGCCCGTGGAACCGTTGCTCCAACCCAGTCTCAGCGCCGTGTCGCTTGTCGTACGCCCGGAGCGCGCGGCGCATGTCCTCCGTACGATGAGGCTTCTCAGCGCCAGTATCACAACCCTGAAGCTCACCGTCGCCACTCCGTACTCTCGCGCGCACGCTCCGCAGGAGCCTCACTTGGACGAGGATGAAGGCGCCCACTGGGAGCGCGTCGCCACGCTGCCACGCATCTACACCCTAGAGTCCTCCGACCTGCAAGGCCTCAACGACCTCACGGAACTCACGCTCTGCGGAATCTTCCTCTCCTTCGGGGCGCTCGAGCACCTCGGCGGTCTGCCCTCCCTACGCTTGCTCGAGTTCGACATCCAGTGCGACGACATCATGGACGCCCCGCACGGCAAGCGCGGGCAGCTCTTCCCGAGCCTCGTCGCGCTGACAGTGCACACGAACCGTCTCGACTGGTGTGGGGTCTTCGTCGAGACGATCTCCTCGCCTAGTCTGGCGGAGATCGTCCTGATCAACGTCGGCCGTCGTGCACCGGAGCTCCTGTTACATGCGCTTTGCAAGGTCATGAGCGAGGGACCGTGGAGCGAAGCGCTCCGTAGAGTCGAGATCGAGTATGGCTATGATGCGGATGACGAGGGGCGACGCCGCTCGGAAGTGAATGACCCTGTCGAGGCGCTGTCGCCTCTCTTCGCGTTGTCTGCCTTACGGAGGCGTCCTGTGAGCGGGAGATGCAACTTCCCGCCGGAAGACGATGTGTTCGAGAAGTTGCTTGCGGAGTGGCCCGGACTAAGGCGTCTCGAACTCTGTGATGCATCGGACGAGTGCGAAGGCGTTGACAGCCGGAGTGATACCTAACATGGCGTGTAACGTACTGCTACATATACTTCCGTGCATTGGTATCATGACATGATGTATGGATTCCACTCCCTTTCCTCCACTAGGTCTAGATCCACCACGTACTCCTCCGGGATGAGCGTGCCGCCCCGGAGCCCCGAAGGATCTACCCAGTCGAACTCCCAGTCGCACGTCCATCCCTGCATCCTCATTCGCGTGCTAAAGAGCCGTCTCAGGAAGTCGTAGTCCGGCGCCTGCCCATATAGCAGCTTGAAGCAGTGGGTATAGAACGCGCTGAACTCGGGTGGGGACTGCGCGAGGAGGCCCAGTAAGACGTCGCCGGACTTCATCTCAGCGGTACGCTTCAGTTTAGTTTGCCAGTCTGGCGCGAGGATGCCCCTCCAGGGCAAGCTGCCATGGTAGAACTCGAGCAAGACGTAGAGCAGCGACTCGAGGTCATCGCGCCGTGATACTTCTGCCGTCACATCGCCAGAGTGAAGTGTTGAGTACGGTATGTACGCCGCCGGAAGGAGCTCGACGTACCGTGCCTCCGATGCGCCGCTGCGCTTGCATAGCGCGGCGTGCCCATGGCGTGGCGCTCTTCGCGGAAGGGGACGTGGGCGCCAGTAGTCGGGTCAATGTACGTCTTGGCGTGACCGAGATCCAGCAAGTGCACGACGTTTCTCTTTTCAGCCTCGCCGACGGCGAAGTTGTGAGGCTTCACGTCGCCGTGGATTACTCCGCACAAGTGCAGGAACTCGAGCCTATGCAGCTGCCAAATAAATCGTGTGAGCAGACAGAATCAAACTGGGTACGGGGAACAAACCATCTGGTCTGCAAGCATGCAGATCGTTTTAAGGGTGAATTTCCCTCTGCAGAAGCGACGCAAGGACTCGAGGGTCGGACCCAGCTTGTCCAGAACCAGCACGTAATGATTGGCGTCCCGGCCGGACCACCGGACCATAGGGAAGCCCTCTGTGTCCTCCGGGATGAGCTGGTAAACGGCAGTCTCATACTCCAACACTCCTGGTTTCGCGGGATCCGTGGGCACTCGTGGCAATGGTGCCATTTTCACGGCCACTTCTGTCCCGTCAAGGATGTTGAACGCGCAAAAGACCTCCCCTGCCCAGACAATCAGCAAATCCATACATGAAGGCAGTGGCTGCCTCAAAACCACAATGTACGTACCGCTTGCGCCACGGCCAATGAGATGGGACGTCTGGTAGATTCCGCACACGTTGAAAGACGGGGTAGACATCGCCAAGTTCACAGTCCTCTCACGCGCACAATACGGGCGTACTGAACAGGTGAATACTGCGCCCGCGGCCTCTCTGCCGGCGCACTATGGCATCTATGGAAGCTGCAGGATCTAGCTTGCGGCGCCGACACAGGGTCCTGTTGAACTTGCGGCCGATGATTGTGGTCCAATTGCAACCTGTACCATGAGCGCCTACTCGACCCAGCATTGAACCACGTTCATCCGATCCAAGAACTACGGCACGGCTTGCGGTGAGCCATCGTGCCTCGGCTCTTCTGCCAAGCAGAGCATATACGTATACTCTCTTACCTCTAGACCGTCTTCTACTGGATGTACACGTATGGATCCGCACCATGCCGCACTCACTAGTTGTCGCTCGTCTGGATCCATGGAGATCATCCTTCTGGATCCCGCCTTCAGGCCGCCTCGCCTCTAGGAAAGTTCTTACTCGCCCATTCTGGGCCCTAAGGGTCAGTCTGGCGGACGAAGACGAACGCGAGAAACCCATAATGGATCCCACCCTGCTCTATCTCGTCTCCTCTGAACCCTCTCCTGTCCGTGTGCCCAACTCTACACTCACGCTGGGCCCAAGAATCGCTTGCGATTCGAACAGGGCGGTAGGGGAAGACGCCCAGCTGACAACGACGCGACCTTTACACTCGTCCGAACATTTCATAGACTCGCCGCTGTACGTACACACCGTCCCGTTGCTCCGGATCCACTATTCGTACAATGAGCCCTTGACCAAGATATACTACGAGCTCGACAAGGCAAGCCTCCTCAAGTTCAAGCAGATAGCTCTCGATAATCATGGCGTGGTGTTTGAGTACTGGGCGCGATACACGCGTTCCCGTCGAAGCTGGATGCCTGCAACAGAGCCAGTGCCAGAGGATTGGACCTGTTTCAGCGAGAAGGAGAATACTTTCGTCCTCGGCGGATCTAACCCACCGCGGGCCCATTGCTTCGATTTCCTGGACGACTGCTTCCCGTGTCTTGAAACTCCCTCGATAGTATACAACGAGATCTACATCTTCCATCAGTGAGGGTCTTCAGTTATTGGTTCTTCGCGTTATTCATCCGTTTGCCAGGATATGCAGGGATTATAGATGGCTAGGAGTCGAGGATACCATTGGTTGGGTGAGATTCCTGAGACTGGTGAGCCATGCGCTTGACCTTTCTGACCGATGCTGAGTGCGAATGTCGTTGTAACGTTCAGGATCGTTCAAGAGTTCAGGACGATCCGTCCTCTGTCATGGTGCATTGCCATACGAGCATCTGCGAGGACAGCGTGTTGAGGACAGCGCTGATGAATCTACACTCTCTACCGAACCCTCACAAGATGGCCGACGATTTCCTGACATCTCCATCGCCTGCGAACACCGACGACATCTCGTCCAGCTTGTGGACGTCTTCCTCCGATGATCTTAACCTTCCTTTCGCCTTCCCTCTCCTGCCCTGGAAGTATCGCAGTATTCCGCTCACTCCTCCGAAGTTAATCGTGCTCGAGATCTTCGGGGTCATGCTGGTACGTCGCTCACTAAACGTCGCTTTGTGATAGCTCAGAGTGCCCGCCAGGATCGCGAATCTGCAATACGACGCGCGCTCGGCATGTGGATGCCATTCCTTCGCCGCCCTCTATCACTCGACAAGATCATCTACCGCTATCTAGAATTCGAAGCATTCGCTGAGAGGAAGCGCACGACCTGTGCGTCCTCGCTGGCTGCAATCGTTCATGAAGCGCTCGAGATGCTTGCCGGCAGGCTCGACATTGACAGGGATATGAGGCCGAAGCTCATCAAGTGCGCACTTCCCATAATCCTCGAGCCCCACCCGTACCCGGACGTCGAGAATGCGCTCTGCGCGTTGCAAGAGCGAGGATTCATCATCGTATACATACCTCCACACTCGCCCGACACGCTCGTTCACCTCCGACGCGTCTTGCCGCCCTCTAGCCTGCGACATTCCGGAGCGATCGTTTGTCCCAGCGCGGCGTCCATACACTTCATCTCCGGACCCGCTTTCTGGGAATCTGTGCACAAGTTCGGCTCTTCTCACGTACCGGGCTTACGGCGCGAAGACGTCCTGGTCGTGAGCGTTGGCATGGGGCGCATCCTCGGACCCGCGCAGGAGACCGGTCTGGCTACCGCTTTGGTTCGGCGGCCAGATAACCGCGAAGCGAACGTGGAGTATCTCGTTTCCTCCGACCCGCGGGGGAACCCGGAGTCATCTGTAGTCGTGGACGACCTTTCAGCGTTGAGCCAGGTCCTCCGGACCACCGTATGACTCTTGGCTTCCGTCCTCGTCTTCGGCCGCGGATTCAGCCCTCGGCGTGCGTTGCAGATGATTTTCATGGCGATCCCCGCTGACAGTACCTGGCACTTCATGTCAGAGCGGAATTCGCCACAAATGAGCAGCGTATAGTCCTCGTATTTCTCGCCAAGTAGCCTACCGTACAGGGAGTGATACGTGCCCGCGTGCCCGCTCGAGTGTAGCTGCCGGTGAGACCCCAAAGTAGCGTCCGCCGCGGGCGAGGCACAACAAGGTCTATTTCGGCCGCGTACGTACGGCTCTACATGTACAGCGGATTCCACTCCGTTTCCTCCACGAAATCCATATTAAGTACGTACTCTTCCGGGATGAGCGTCCCGCCTCCAAGCCCCGAGGGATCCAGCCAGTCAAACTGCCAATCGCACACCCATCCCTGCACCCTCATTCGCGTACTGAAGAGGAGTCTGAGGATGTCGTAGTCCGGCGTCTCCCCATAGGACAGTTTGAAGCAGTGCGTATAGAACGCGCTGAATTCGGGTGGGGATCGCGAGAGGAGATCACGCAAGACGTCGCCGGATTTCATCTCGGCGATACGCTTCACTTTGGTCGGCCAGTCTGGTGCGAGGATGCCCCTCCATGGCAAGCTGCCGTGGTAGAACTCGAGCAAGACGTAGAGCAGCGACTCGAGGTCGTCACGCCGCGAGACCTCTGTCGATACAACGCAGGGATAAGAGATCGGTACAAAATGGACGCCGCCGACAAGAGCACGACGTACCGTGCCTGTTGTGTGCCGCCACGCTAGCGTAACGTGCAGTGCCCATGGCGTGGCGCTCTTCGCGGAACGGGATGTGTTCTCCCGTATTGGGATCGAGATACATCTTGGCGTGACCGAAATCGAGCAAGTGTACTATTTCGCTGTGCTCTTTGTTACCGATGGCGAAGTTCTGAGGCTTCACATCACCGTGTATTGCCCCTCGAGAATGCAGGAACTCAAGCCTGCGCAGCTGAAGAACACGATGGGTGAGCATATTATCAGAGAGTGCAAGGCGAACGAACCATTTGGTCAGCCAGCATGCAGATGGTTTTGAGGGTGAACTGCTCTCTGCAGAAGCGACGCAGGGACTCGAGCGTCGGCCCAAGCTTGTCCAGAACTATCACGTAGTGATTTCCATCAAATCCAGACCAGTGAAGTACAGGAAATCCTTCAGTATCGTCGGGTATCAGTCGGTACACGGCGGCTTCATATTCTATGCTGAGCGGCTTTGACGGCTCCGAGGGGGGGTCTCGCAGCAACGGTTGCATTTTAACGGCCACTTCCGTCCCGTCCAGCACGTTAAAGGCGTGCATCACTCGACCTTCCGGAAACTGATCAGTAACTCGAAGCTCAAGTAGGAGGCCATGCCCGATGTCCAAGGAGAGGGAGAGTGCTGCCCACCGCTTGAGCCCTCTCCGATGATATGGGCGGTCTGATAAATCCCGCATACGGAGAAGGAGCGAAGATAATCCCTCTCTCCTTGTCTAGGGAGTCCAGGAAGCATCTATGAGTGGCTCGTTTAGCAGAACCTGACCTCTCAGCCTGAGGCCTTGTTGAGGAGCGGTTGAGAGGCGGAAAGAAGCGGTCGCAATATATGGTAGAAGACGCTAGAAGGTGCCTCAGAGCCTATCGTTACACGGACTGTGAAGCGTGTTGGGCACGAGCTATGTCCGTGATCAGCAAACACACGATGTGGCAGTGGCAGGGGAGGGCAACGCTCTCATCTTCGTCTGTTTCGACGAACCGACCCCAGTAGCGGCAGAGTCGGTGCTCGCGCAACCTCTTGTCTCGCTCTCGAGCTTCCAGAATACATCGCTGAGTCGTCACTGTGGGTAGGATATACAGTGAAATTCACTGTTTACTACAGTACCCGATTAGTTGTCCTGAACAGTGAATGTAACTGTTACACAGATAGGTGTAAGGATCATATGCAACAGTGATTCCTCTCGAAGCCATCGTTCTGCACAGTGATTGCTCTGGAAGTCATTGTTCCACACAGTGAACTGTGCCAAAATTTCAATGATTTTCACTGTCTTCGGCGAGGGAACAGTGAAAAGTATTGTTCAAGTAGCTG
>MU277715.1:29367-51436 GCA_022385805.1 Pilatotrama ljubarskyi | reverse complement strand
GCAGAAGAACAGAGTGATGAGCGACGACTCACCGTCGCTCAACCCACCACTGGCCCCCGACTCAGCCACTCGCCGCGCCTCTCGCACCCGCCAGGCCACGAAGTGCGCGAAGTGATCATTTAGCGTGCGCACCTTCACTCTGACTTCTGCCACATCGCGGAACGAGCGCACCCGCACAAACATCCTGCTTACGCCCTTTGAGCGCCTGTCTCGTCAGTGCCAGCCTTTTCCTCGGCCGAACGAGCAACACTCGCCGAATGTACGAGCTTGTGTAGCGCTGCTCGTATGGTGCGAGGCCCTCGCGCTGTGGTGCCGGCATGCCAACTGACCTGAAGCTCCCATAACGCAACCAACATCAACGAGCGCGGCGAGGCGGGCTGGCCAATGCAGCACTCACCGCGTCTAGAGCTCCCGTGAGATTCCTACATGTACATACCTTGTCAGCTGAGTCCAGCCATGCCCACTCCGATGATGCCCCGACGGGCCCTAGTGCGAGTCAGGGCGATGGACTTCCCGGAGCCTGCTCGTTGCCGCGCTAGGTGAGTTGTGGTGCCAATGGCGGCGAGTGAGCAGTCAGAGGGGTTGGGCACAGTAGAACACAACTCGACAGAGGGTTTAAGGCGCATATAAGCAGTCCAAGGTCGCGAGAATGGCTGCGCGGGGGACAGCGAGAGCTAGACGGAGGGGCTCGTGGTGGTTGCGGTGCAAGAGCGAGAAGTGTTCGATGACGTCTGACATGAAGCGGAGTTCGAAAGGGAGAGCACTTCCCAAAGCGGTCAGCTTGGGCGCTTAGTACTTAGGAAAACGAAGGGTTTGGCAGGCTTCGAGTAGGCTTCGAGCGGCGTGGGAGCGAGCAACGTTACAAACATTGAAGAAGAGTGGGGCGTAATCGGACAGCTAAAATCAGTGTTTAAGAATCAATGTATACAACGATAGGCTAGAACACATTGAATAGTCAATGTAATGAACATTGATTCCGATAAACAATGCAATTCACTGCGTGAATTTTCAGTATTTCGGACATTGAATCCTGGCATCTACTGTGCGAAACAGTGCTTTTCACTGTATATCGGATCCACAGTGTCGTCACGCCCCTCGTCTGTCTGAAGTGGAGCGCTCAGCGTGGCCCGTACTCGCCCTCTTCCTCCTGTTAACTCTGCAATTGTTCTCTACACGCTTGCTACAGGAAGCACCCAAGGAAGGTCTCCACACTCGATACAGGTCGGCGCAGCTGGCTGCTCACTGGCGACTCGGGTTTTGCGACGGAGGCCTGCAGGCCCTGGCGGGCCATCATTCTGCCGAAGTCCGCTCCGCCGTTCCTTGCTTGTCTCTGCCTTTCTCGAGCAGCCGCACTGCTCTTCATCGCAAACGCATTGCAGTACCCGCCTTTGACTAGCGACGAAGAGCTGGCATGCCGCATTCACTGGTTGTCGCTCGGTTGGATCCTGCGCGAACTGCATACTGGATTCCCCGTTTCGGTCGTCTTGCGGCAAGCAAGATTGTGACGACACCATTCTGGGCCCTCAGGATCAGTCTTGCAAATGAGGATGAAGAAGAGGAACCCATCATGGACCCCGAGCTGCTCTATGTCGTCTCCACCCAACCCTCTCCGATTCACATATCCAACGCCTCGCTCACTTTAGGTCCGAGACTCGCTTTGGACTCGAAGCGAGTACGAGCAGAAGATGCCCAGTTGACCACGACCCGCCCGTTGCACTCGTCCGAGGCCCGCCTCGAATCGCCGCTATATGTGCATACCATTCCGCGCTTGAGGATACACTACTCATCACAGAAGCCACTCACGACAATGTATTACGAGCTTGACAGGCCGAGCCTCCTCAAATTCAAGGAGATTGCTCTTAACAACCGGCTACCTGCGCTCGACTACTACTACCACGAAGTACGTCCACGCCATGCCTGGATCCCCGCAACAGAGTCGATCCCGGATAAGTGGACCTCATTCAGTGGAAGACGCCACCGTTACGTCTTGGGTGCAGCAAATTCTCCGCGTGCTTATTGCTTCGACTTTCTCGACGAGTGTTTTCCGTGGTTCGAGCATCCTACCACTGTATACGAGGAGATCTACTTCTTCCATCAGTAAGGCGCACCAGGTCTCAGCTGCCGCGACCGTCGTGACTTACCTCGGCCCAGGGTGTGCAAGGATTACACGTGGCATGGAGCCGTCGATACGATTGAGTGGGTCATATCCCGCAGACTGGTGAGCGATCAACCTACTCAGTGTGCCGTGCTCCGTTGCATTCCCTCATGTCGCACTCCACAGCGGGCGAGCGAGTCCCAGGATCACCCGTGCGCCGCCCACATTCCACCGTCCTCGTTCACGCGCGAAGATGATTCCTTAAGGTTGGTAGCGCAGCAATTGTATGCTCTACCGAGTCCTCACCTTGGCACTCCCGCGAAACGCGGGAAGAGCTCGCCGTCCAGCACGGATAGCTGGGACGTTTATACGACGTCTTCGGGCACAAGATCGTCTCCCGCTATGTGGAATGCGAAGCCTTCGCCGAAAAGGATGGCGGAGAGTCTGCTATGTCTCTGGCCGCTGTCGTTCACGATGCTCTTGTGACGCTAGCCAAGAAGCTCGACATCAACCCGGACGAACGTGGCAGGCTCATCTCGTCAGCGCTCCGCATCATCTTGGAACCGCGACCGTATGCGGACGCCTGCGACGCGATCGACACACTCCGAGCAGCAGGACTCACCCTGGTATACGTACCGCCACACTCGCCCGAGACGCTCACCTACCTCCGGCGCGTACTCCCGCCGAACACCCTAACACAGTCCGTGGTATTGCCTACGGCACTGTCCGTACACTTCGCCTCCGAGCCTGCCTTCTGGAAGTCCCTGCCGAAAATGGTTGCCAATCGCATACCAGGCCTGCACGAGGACGAGATCCTTGTCGTGAGCGCCGGGATCGGTCGCATTCTCGCCCCTGCACAGCAGAGTTACCTCGCTACCGCGCTGATGCGACGGCGTGGAAATCGGGAGGCGAGCGTGGACTTTGTAAATTGTGGTTTCGCCGTACCCAAGGTCGAATCCGAAGCCGTCGGTCGTTGTGGATAGTCTTGGCGAATTGGCTGACATACTTGATGGCAAGACGGAGTAGGCTGTCATGAAGCGCTCCGGAGTTGCGAGCGATGCCGATGAAGGCCTGCTTACACTCGAGATTCGAACGTCGGACATTGACTCCCCTAAATTTTTTTTTTCGGCCGGGATACAAGTTCGCGTTCGCTGGCGGACCACGCCACAGTCACCGAGTGCGAAGCTCGCCCCAGCTGAGCGTCATGTAGTACCTGCCTACTTTATCCTTTCTCCTCGCGTGTAGTCGACCTCTACATATACTCCGGGTTCCACTCCCGTTCCTCAACCAAATCTATATCCACCACGTACTCCTCCGGGATGAGTGTCCCGCCTAGCAGCCCAGAGGGATCCAGCCAGTCGAACTGCCAGTCGCACGTCCATCCCTCCACCTTCAGCCGCGTGCTGAACAGGGTCCTGAGGAAGTCGTAGTCGGGGGCCTGTCCGTAGGATAGGCTAGCACAGTGTTGATGGAATGCGCCGAACTCGGGGGGAGACTGGGCGAGGAGGTCGGGCAAGACGTTGCCGGATTTCATGCTCACGGTTCGCTCCACTTTAGCCTTCCAGTTCGGCGCGAGGATGCCCCTCCAGGGCAAGGTGCCGTAGTAGAACTCGAGCAAGACGTAGAGGAACGATTCGAGGTCATCGCGCCGTGAGACCTCTGTCATGCCAGCAAGGTGGGTCATAAGGAAACGTGGCCGCTACTGGGAGAAGAGAATCTGGACGTACCGTGCCTAGAATGCGCCGCCACGCTGGCATAGCGTATAGTGCCCGTGGCGGCGCGCTCTTCGCGGAATGGGATGTGGGTGCCGGTTTTGGGATCGAGATACATTTTAGCATGGCCGAGATCGATCATATGCACAATGTTCTTGTGCTCCTTGTACCCAATGGCGAAGTTGTGGGGCTTCACATCGCCATGGACTATTCCTAGTGAGTGAAGGAATTCGAGCCTGTGTAGCTGGAGGACACGTCGCGTGAGCATGCAGCATGGTTGGCAGCACGGCAAGCGCACCATCTGATCTGCGAGCATGCAGATGGTTTTGAGAGAGAACTTCCCTCTGCAGAAGCGACGCAGCGACTCGAGGGTCGGCCCCAGCTTGTCGAGAACTAGCACCCAGTGATTGCCATCTATTCCGGACCAGTGGACTACTGGGAACCCTTCGGTATCATCAGGGATGAGTCGGTACATGGCGGCCTCATATTCTATGCTGAGTGGCTTCGAAGGCTCGGGGGCCGCTAGCGGCACTGGTTGCATCTTGACGACCACTTCCGTCCCGTCCAGTGCGTTGAATGCGTGGATCACCTCACCTGTGCGGCACCAATCAGTGACGTCGATTACGGTTAGATGAGCAACAGCTCTATAGGAAAGGTCTTACGTACCTGTTGATCCCTGTCCGATGAAGTGGGTGGTCTGCCAAATCCCACACACGGAGAAGGACGGGATGTACTCCCTCTCGCCCGGTACCACGGCTCCTGGGAGCATTCGACACAACCTCCCTGACTTTAGCAACCTGCAGGTTCCGCTGATCAACGAGAGACGTCGATACTGTGGGCTTGCAGCAGCCAGGTAGTGGGAACTCCTTCGTGTAAAGTTACTACTCGCGATCGTAGTACTACGATCTAGTACGAATGGACCTGAAGCACTGAGCGCCTACTTGCGTTGGTTCCGACTGCCACACATCTCTGACCAAACAGTCCCGGTCACCGTTATAACATACGTCCGTAGCAGCTCGGCCTGCAGCGCGAGGATAGACATTCTCTCTAGGACCCGTCCTTGCGACTTCCCAGAAACACTGCTAACTCCTGCGCCGCCTCTTGTTGCCTATTGACCGCGACTAGTACTCAATAGGATGCCGCACTCACTGGTGGTCGCCCGCTTGGATCCATACTCTTCTGCCTTCTGGCTTACACGTTTTGGTCAACTTACTGCCCGGAAGATCCACACGGCACCTTTCTGGGCCCTCAGGGTCGCTCTCGTGGACGAAGAAAAGGTGGATAAGCCCATTATGAATCCAAGGCTGCTCTACGTCGTTTCTACAGAACCCTCTCCGATTAATATCCCCGGTTCCTCGTTTACTCTGGGCCCTAGACTAGCTTTAGACTCCAAGAGACTCCAAGGGGCAGATGCTCAACTGACGACGACCTATCCCTTGCATTCGTTCGAGGATGTCATCGACTGGCCGCTGTACGTGCATACCGTCCCGCGGCTGAAGATTCACTACCCCAACGAACCATTGGCGACGATATATTACGAGCTTGACAAGCCTAGTCTTCTCAAGTTCAAGTATGCTGCCTCGAACAATACAGCGCCAGCTCGTGACTACTACTATCGCGAAGTGCGTCCTCGTCGCGCGTGGATACCCACAGAGTCCGCTCCGAGAGAGTGGTCCTCCTTCAGTGGAGGCCATCACCACCGATACATCCTTGGCGGAGCGAACGCTCCACGTGCCTATTGCTTCGAATTCGTGGACGACTACTTCCCCTGCCTAGAGAGCCCATCCATCATATACGAAGAGATCTACCTATTCCACCAGTAAGACGCAGTCCTCCACTGCTCCCGCCTTGTCGCTTATCTCGTGGTAGGGTGTGCAAGGACTACCGCTGGGATGGAGTAGTGGATACCATTGATTGGGTGGTAGCTCGCAGACAGGTGAGCTCTCGACCGGTTTGGCTCGCCTTGCTATGCAGCCGTTATTCACGTCTCGACTCGCAGCAGGGCACTAAACCGGAGGACAATCCGGGCGCTACCAAAGCGCCCTCACCGCTGGACGCATACAGGAACTATCCATTGAGGTCGACAGCGATGGAACTGTTTTCTTTGTCTAGTCCTTACAGTCATATTCCTGTGGAACCAGTAGAGGACCTGCCGTTCAACTGGGAGGGACGGGACCCCTTCAGTCTTCTTTCGACCGCTTCAGACTACCCGTTCCTACCGGATACCTTCAAATTTCTACGTGAGATATTTCGTGACATACCGTTGGGACGACCAAGGATAATTGTTCTCGACATATTCGGGGTCATCCTGGTACGTCATCACTCGGATCGCGGAGCCGTATGTCAGATTAACCCGCAGCAGGACCGCGAATCTGCCGTGCGGCGTGCGCTCAGCACATGGTCGCCATTCGTCCGCCGCCGCGTTTCCCTAGACAAGATCCTCTCGCGCTATGTGGAATGCGAAGCTTTCGCCGAACGAGCACATGACGCGTCTGCGGTGTCGCTTGCTACCATCGTCCATGACGCTCTTTTGACGCTCGCCAAGAAGCTCGACGTCGCTCCGGATATTCGTGCGAAGCTCGTCGCATCTACACTACCGATAATCCTGGAGCCTCAGCCATATGCAGACGTCTGCGACGCTATCGACACGCTCAAAGCAGCAGAATTTACCCTCATGTATCTACCACCACACTCTCCCGAGACTCTGACCGATCTCCGACGAGTCCTTCCACCCAATATCCTCGAGGATTCCGTCATATCGCCTACGGCACCGTCCGTACACTTCGCCTCCTCGGAGGCCTCCTGGAAGTGCTTACACGCACTAGGCGCCAACCACCTACCTGGTCTGCGCGAAGACGAGATCCTTGTGGCGAGTGCTGGGATCGGTCGCATCCTCGCTCCTGCACAAGGCAGTCGCCTCGCTACAGCGCACGTCAGGCGCCCAGATAACCGCGAGGCGAGCGTGAATTTTTTCGTTTCCACGTTCGCAGAGTCAAATCCGAAGCCGTCGGTGGTTGTGGACAGTCTTGGCGCGTTGAGTCAGTTACTCATCGCGAAGGCGGCGTAGCTTCTCGGTACGCTTGAGCTGAAGACGACCGAGAGGATACGGACGTCCCCTACGCTACCATGACGTGCTGCATTCGTCGCTCGATCAACGATCTGTACCACTCTAATACGTGTAATGATCATAGTAAGACGTTGCGTCCAGGATCCTCATCTTTGACCACGCCTCGTCGCGCTTAGAGTTCAGTACCTCGCCTTCAAGGTCACAGGTACCGCCGGCCTCGTCGTCACGAAGTAGTCTCTGAAGCCCTCGTCATACTCCTGCGGGTTCCACCCCTCGCGCAGCCGCATTTCGAACTTCTGCAAGACCGAGCAGACGACGGTGCGCATCTCCTGCATCGCGAGCTGCTTGCCCACGCAGTTCGCGGGCCCGTACGAGAACGGGACGAAGGCCGCCTCGTTGTGCGCGAACGACCTTGAGTACTTGGAGTCGAGGTCGGACGGCGAGGCGCGCCCGGCAGCGATGAGCCAGCGCTCAGGCCAGAAATCGTCCGGGAAGGGTGAGAAGTTACGAGGGTCGCGATGCATCGTGTACGGATGGAGGAACATGGCCGTTCCCGGAGGTACGAAGCTGCAAGGGCGGCGTCAGGCAACGAGTGACTATGCTGCCAGTCAATCATGCTCACTATGGCCCTAGCATGATCCCTGGGCTGCGGTGCGGCACCTGGCGTTGAGTCCCACTCGGTACGGGCGGGTAGAGGCGCAGAGTCTCATTGCTACGCGTAGTTCCATGAGATTTGCACACGCGTCCGAACATCAGAATAGGTTGCTCACATGACGGCAGTGAGGTAGTACATGTCCTTGTGATACTTCGCCTCACACGGGTCCTCGCCCGGGGCATAGAAACGGTCGACCTCTTCCTGGAGACGCTTGTACGCGCCGGGATGAGTGCAGAGACAGAAGAAAAGGCTCGTGAGCGCGCTAGACGTCGTATCGGCCCCGGCAACAATCGCAAGGACGCCGTCATCAACGAGCTGCTGCAGCGGGGGAGAACCCTTTCCGGGCTGATCTTCGTTGCTCTACCCCGGTGAAATGTGAGGTCCCGTGCATCAAGGTTTACGGGAGAGGGCAGGCTCACCAGATAGTGGAACACGTCCTTGCGCACTGTACCGCGTCGGATGCGCTGCAGAGTATATTCTCTGCAATGGGAGAGCAGACGTGCAACAGGGGCTGAGATGACCGGAAGGCTACCGAAGTAGGGACCTAGCCAAGGCACATGGCTTAGGAACGTGGCAGCTCTGCACGGATGATGAAGATCGTGCATCCGGGGTCGGAAGCGTAGTACTCACGGCATGCCCTCTTCCAGCGTATGCCAGATGTTGTGTTCGTCCCCGTCACGGAGCAGCTCGGATCCACCGCCGTACCTGATTGCACCTGGGATGAGCACAAGTTAAGCGTGCCATGTACACTGTACACGTACGCCATATCGCACATGAAGTCGTATCTGTCATGAGCTTGATCATCAGTATCGGACAAGACGGATGAGCACAGACGCGCACATACGCGAAGAACTTCACAAATTGGCCTATGTCGAAATCGTCTTTCTGCGATTCAAGGACGTGCACCAATTGGTTCGCCCTGTTGGCGATCTGCGGCTCGTATTCCTTCAGGGCGCTTGCACTCATGGCGCGATTCCATAACTTCCGGCGCTCCTGATGGACTTGAGGGTCCATGATCCCCGGCAAGGGAAGGTCGGTAGCGGTCAGGATGCGCCCAATCATCACTGACATAGTGCAGGGAAGGTGAGCTTCTGACATAAACGTGGAGTGCGGTACTTACGCGGCCCCTTCGGAACTCCCGGCGACCCAAGCGCGACATTCACGATGGACGGATCTCTGAACGATAGCTCATTGGGTCCTGGAAACAGGTGGATCAGAGGCGTCGGGGGACCATTGCATGGGAGTGGCGTACCTATCCTCACTACATCACCATACTTGTCATGTAGGCTCTTGATATAGAGATGTTGACGGCCAGTAGCAGATACGCATGCCATCCAGACCTTTGAGAGCTTGCAGGGGAATGGGCCCGGATATTTAGCGAGTCGATGGAATGGTGAAATGCGATAGAGCGTCGTTGAGACGAGTAGAGTCGAGACGAACGCCGCAGCAGAAAGGCAAGCTGCGCCGAATGGTGCCATCGTGGGCTGCAGTAGTTGGAAGCCGACCAGAAGAGGGATGCATAACAGCAGTACATGTGTAGCCATTGAGTACGTCTCCAGATACTTTAACAACTGGTGGGTGACCTATGGGGGACGTGGTGAATCGAACGAGAATCGGAGTGAACGTCGTGTTTGAGACGCACCAGAGCTAGCGCGCATATGAACAGCTGAGGATACTCACCCAAGAGCCCACCATGCTGTTGCGTGAAGACCATCTTCGCGACTGGGGTACGACAGACGCAATGGGACAGAGCCCACTTGGCCGTCTTATATGCCTGTGTGAAATCTCGCCGCAGCGCTATGTACGCGATAGGTCAGCAATGAATGGGGCGGAATCAACGGATCAACACGACTGCGTTCGGTGGGGAAAGCGGGGAAGGACCTTTGCACTCTGGCCGAAGACCTTGTGCAGGTTTGACACGCCACACGTCGGGGGCAGAAGACGGGCAGGCCGCGCGACGGGACGGTTCCGGGCTTCATGCTCAGAGGCGTTAGCTGGGCTATAGATATCTCACGGATCGTCCAGGAAGCTCACGACGAGGCCGGGGGAACCTGTTTCCGATACGTGCATCGATCAGTCCACTCCCTGGGCATGCCGTTCGAAGCGCGTGGGGGGCTCACCTCTGCACTCTGTTCCCTCACTGGTCCCCAGGGATGGGCCCACGAGATGCGTTGAGCGTGGAAGATTCCTGCAGTCTGTAGATCGTGTCACCTTCACCAGACCTAGAGTTGCTGCGTGGACCACATGATGAATGGAGCGAGTCGTTACCTAGGGTGAGCGAATCGTTCATCCGCAGCCCCGACAAGCAAAGCACGCAGTTGGTCGCTGCAGGGACCCTCATGGGGCCAGCATGTACGGTATGGGTCGCCGGTCCCTAAGGCTCAAAGGTGAATGGTTCCATACGCACAATTGGATAGGTCCGGGACCCTTAAAGGCTGTGCGCTGTTGCGCTGCGTATGCAGTTAAACGGACACCAATGTATTGAGTTCGATTCATATCGAGGCACCCGATCCAGTCAGACGGGATAGACGCATCACGCATCTCACGCCTTCCCAATACCCTTCGTTCCCGGAGTTGGGACGGCAGTTGGGACCGTGGACGGCTGGAGGGCAGTGTTCCACGTCGCGGTCGTCGGGTAGGGAGTGTTCGCGACAGCGGGAGACGTGGTCGCGTAGGGAGCGGGGCCGGGGACTAGTAGAACTGTCAAAACTCTGCGCCGGGTAGCTGAGGCGGAGAGCACGCTTACTGGTGTAGGTGGAGAGCGGCTGGTAGATGTTGATGAGGATACCCTGAGCGAGACGTCAGCGGTCACGAGCATCATTTCATCGCGAGCTAACGTACAGGGTCCGTTGCACTGTATGCGCCGGGGAAGCTGACAGTCGGAGGGTTTGCAGAGCCGGAGCCGCCAACCTATTGAGACCGTCCGGTGAGTCTCTGCCCCGGAGAGTGTATGAGCCTACTTACGTTGACTTGGAAGCACGACATGTAGAACCTGCAACCACATTGTAAGCGCTCTGTGAAAACATCCATTCCATGGTCACGTACTGGGCACCGCCAACGGAGCTGGCGACGTGAAGTGCTGGTGGAGCGGTCAACATACGACCTTACTGATAGATCCAGGGAACCCACCAATGACCTCAGCACGGATCAAGTAGTTGCCGGGAGCGATGTCAGAGGGGACCTTGAACGTGAAGTGTCCACAGTTGTCCTACGATACGGTCTCAGCTGACATCGTCGAAAAACTCGGCATTAGCCCGACGTACGTTCAGAACCTCTGCGGCAACAGGTGAGCGTCCTATGGTTTGCCAAGGATGTTGCGAAATAGCTCACCAGTGGCCCAGTAGTCAGGGTTGCTCGACGGCAGACCCATCTCGGCGACCTTGAACCACTTCGCGGACGAGCCGACGGCGGTGGTCGCATCGTCGACCTTCGCCATGTACACCTATCATCGAGCTATCAGCACCTATCGAACGTCCTGCTGGGTCGGGGGGACGCACGATAACGGGACCGTAGTGGTTGCCGCCGATAGCCTCGTTCGCGCACGAACGGTCGTTCGGCTGCTGGTGCATCTCCACGGTGACCTCGTCGCCGGCTAAGAAATATTGGAGGCACACTGAGCAAAAGCGTCCGTCTGCATCGACTGCATGTACTTACGCATGACCTGGCAGACGCCGTTGCTCGGGTGAGGGTTGGCGTTACAAGCGATATCCTACGCATCGAAGGCTGCATCAGCACGAAATAGGGCAGGGCGCGAAGAGACGTGAAACGCACACTGCTAGTGACGCTGGTAACAGGCGAGTTGCTCTGCGGCAGACGCACGCAGGACGAGCCCTGGTCGACGCCGTTGACCCACATCTCCTGGAAAGTCGCGTGGGCGGCGACGGTGGCAGCTAGCGACGCGGCAACAACAAGCTTCTTGAACATCTTTGACGATGCTGTCTGTTGAGTTCTCTTTGAGGCGAGCAGTGCGCGATGTGCACCAATGTGGGCAAGCGATGACCTGACGACCTGGGTCGATTGCCCACCAGCCGACGTTTTATACCGACCAGGGCTCCTACCGACATCGCTCAAAAGTTCGGAGGTGTGTTCGCCAGAACCGAGCGCAACGACGCTCGAAATAGCGTCTCGCTATTGGTGCTAAAATAGACACGGCAGGGCATGACGCGCACGAAGAGCGTATATCCGTGCTTCTTCCTGTGCGAGCACCGAACACGTCCTCGCAGAAACCCCGCAAGGAGAACCCGGAGTGTTTTAGACGTGGAGCGGGAGGTCATATGCGTCGTGCACAATGAACGTCATCAAACACGGCCCTTTAGACTCATAGCGTTTCGAGAGTAGCGTGCGAGAGCAGAGATCCGCGATTCGGCCGAAGACGTACCGTTGTCTGGCGCGAGAATGTACGATGTCGCCCGTCACGGATATACCAGACACTCGTCGGGCCCGTCCTGGATGATCGAGTGCCGTGTGCTAAGCTTAGCCTGCGCTACCATCTGGTATAGGGAGAACGTCATCAATGGGGGGCAAAAATGGCATATACATGTGCGAGAATACGTTTACGGGCAACATGTAGCGGCAACAACGGCTTTCAGAGTGGACCATAAGTGGGTGATCACATGCTAGCAGGCGTACAAGAAAGAGGCGTAAGCACGGTAATTGAGAAGGGACAGAGAGAACTGGAATGCACGAAAAACTTCATCGTTTCGCCGGGGATTGCGAGGAATCATCTAGGTGCTACCCCGACCCCGAGCCAGAGCCAGAGGCGGCATTGGCAGTGCTGCTGGCCTTGCGTGTACGCACGACTTTGTTACGCAAGGCCTTCTCCTTGAGCTCGCTTTCCCTCCTGGCAAGTTCCGCCTGGTCAACCTGTTCGGAATAAGGAGACGTGCACAGCTGCGTCAACGACGGCTTACCTGGTCAGAATCGACTTCCATACTCTGCTCTTTACGCCTCTCCGCTTCGGCCTGGCCCCTGATCTTCAACTCGCCGCCATTGGCACTCCTGCCGCCTCGGGCATCAGCGTCCACGTCCATCCGGTCCAGATGACGTGACCCGGACGCCGTGGGCCGCTCAAGCGTCCTATCCGGACTCCTGCTACGACTCGGCGACCTCCCGCGTCTCCTGGGCGGGCTACGCTCACGCGAGACTGCACGCCTTCTCGGAGGTGGGCTCCTCTCTCTCACAATGCTCGGACTTCTCCGCCTTCTGCGTGGCGGGGAGCGACTCCTACTGGGGCTGCGCCTGCGTCCATACCCGCCACCACCCCTATAAGGCGGAGAGCGGCTGCGCGACGGAGAGCGCGACCGCGGCACGGGCGAGATGCGGCGCCTGCGCGGAGGCGGGCTGCGCGACTCTCTCGGCCGCCTATCGCGCGACGGAGGTGGGGAAGCGGAGGGTGAGCGCAGACGACGCCGCGTGGGAGGTGGCGACCGAGAACGGGAAAGGGAGCGTGGCGGGGGAGAGCGCCGGCGGCGAGGAGGCGTGCGGGAGAGCGAGCGGCCGCCACGCGGAGGAGAGCGGTAGCGACGTGCTGGAGGGGTGCGTGAACGCGAGGGGGAACGTGAGCTCCGTGCGCTGTCACGGGAGGAGGATCTTCGCCTCCGGGGAGGTGGGGAACGGGGAGGTGGAGAGCGGGAGATTGAGCGACCGCGAGGCGGCCCGCCTGGTCGCTACAGCACATTGTCGAGGTAATGTCAGCAAGGATAATAGGAAGTACCAGATACAGACGTACGCCGCCTCGACCTCCCCAGCCACTGTCTCGCGCCCTATCCCCACGGTCATCTGAAAAGCCTCCACGACCTCCTCGTCCCCTACCGCGACCCCGCCCGCGTCCACCACCGCGTGCATCACGCTCGTTTGCGCGGATCTCGTCTAGGCGTGCGCGTCGGTCACGCTCCTCTATTGCACGGCTGTCGCCTGCCTTCGCTTGGCGCATCTCCTCTTTCTTCTCTTCGACAAATGTGCGCGGCACTCCTGCGGGCGAATCTTGAGCTTCGAGCAGTAGCTTCCAGAGAGCAGACATGAACGCAGGTGTAGAGTTCGTCAAGAAACCCGTGAGGTTGATCTGCATCCTGCGCGGGTCGGGCGTCTTGCACGACATCAGGACGGGGACGTCGCAATGGCATATGACTGAGGGGACGTACAGGTTGCGAGTCGTCCTCAAGAAGGCCCATAGCGTACTCGACCACCACCTCATCTTCGAATCCAACGAGCTCTATGACCTTCTTGACAATCCATGGCCGGATGACAGATAAATTGACCTTGCGCATGTCCACCTGTTACCGAGTTAGCACACAGTAACGCCTGCATTAGCCGCATTGCCTTGCCTTCTTCTCAAACTCTGGAGGGAACTTCATCGTTTTGAGGAGCTTCAGCTCCTTGTCTGAAAACCGCCGGTCTTGGTCGGCTGAGGTGCCCTTGAAGAATCCTGGTGACTCAGTCAGAGATTTCTTCTTTGACTGGGGCATTGAGCAAGCAAGCTTACCTGCATCCGCCATGGTTATCTACACGCAGACTACTGAAGCAGGCGGGTAGATGCAAGCGAGAGTTGGCCTCGTACAGTGGTGGACGAGAGCGCGAGTGCTGGATTCTGACCAGTCGTCTAAGCGCCTCCACACGGGCGCCTGTGCCACACTCCGATGTTGATCAACGCTCTTGCAAGTACTGCTTGCAAACGACGTGTACTATATCATGACTTCTTTTTCTGTGAATCTCTACTTCCCGGACCCGTGCCGGAGCAGTTTGCTCCGCCAAGGATTGGCCGCTCACTTTATCTGGGAATGCCGGGTATTGGTATGAGCCTTTACGCCCGATCCTCCCATGTGAGTCGGGCCCAGTACACGGTACCAGATTACTTCGCATGGATTTTCAGTAAATGCTGAACAGTGAATTGTAGCCGTCGCACATCTATACCCTCACATATGAGCAGATCTGCCCTTGTGCTACCACTCGAGACTATTGAGAGGAGGGCAGAACGTCCAGACGTTTGACGGGAACACTGGCCGCTATGAGAATGCTCAGACCGATCCGCGTCAGGACATAACAGACTTTAACAGCCAACTCTTCCACCACGTCGATCTATGAAGCTGAACCAAGTGGTGCAAGTCTTCCTGCCACTGCGAAGCCATGGTGGCTCAGTATCGCAACCTCGACATGCGCGACGCCTTGGTCAGCGGCCGCCCTTCCGTAGCGGATGGACTTCGACGGGCGAGGATCAGTAGGCCTATACCCGGAATGCCTCGAAACAATCCGCTATAAGACAACTTCTGACAGACAAGAAACACGAGATGCTCCAGATCTCGTCGACCTTGAACCATATCCTAGCAGGAGCGATTGTGGCAAGCATCCCAATTCCTGGCGCAAACGCTCATCACCAGGGGCTCAATTTCCTTTTATCAGTAAGCATGGCATGCGCATTGACAGGCTCTCATCGACATGGACAGTAGACATGATCAACCTGTAGGTCCGCCGCAACGTGTACTGATGAGAATCCTCTGCATGCGAGGGTGGCTGGTTTCAAATTGGACTGTTGCAGTAGCTCGGACTGCAAGGATCTCGACTTGCGGCACTGGATACTGCTATTGCGGTGAGTCCGTACGGACGCTATTTCAGTTGCACGCCGTGATTCTACGACCTGGACCGTCAAGTAACGGCATTAGCTTACCACACGAGCTCGGGAAGCATCGGACGTCAGTGCCGGTCCTATTCGTACGCGGTAGCGGAAGCTCTTCGCGGCATTCTATGCTCCCAAATCGCTGTGAACGGAGCTTGGTCCTTTGGTCGCATCATCACGGAATCGTGAAATACACCCGTTAAACGTCCGCGAGGTCGACATGCGGGAATTAAGTGCGTCTTGTCCAGGTACGCCCATCCACATACCATGCTTGATTCGGGAAGTCATTGTCGTTCTTGGACTAGGTGAGAGGAGAAGGCCGCTTTGGGACGCTATCGCGCCGCATTGCGTCCGCACGTACTGAACGTCGACACGGACCGATCGTACATGGCAAACAAACTCCCGCAACCCTGCAACGGTTCCTGTTCACAATGATATCATCCGGAATGTGAGAGCCACAATCTCTCTCTGCCTCATGCTCGCCACGAAGCCCGGGGCGAGCTAGAACTTAGTATAATGTGCGGTCTTCTGCGTGCTTCTTGACATCCGGGTCCCGACGCGTGTATCTGTGGGTTCCCGTCATTACTGTGCCTTCCCGGACATCACCCCGGCTTCCCCTCTTCCGCGCCTCACCCCACCCCAGCCACAGCTGCCTCCTGTTCTCTCTCTTTCCCTCTGGACTCCGTCCTCCGTCATGATGAATCCTCGCATGCAGAGTCGGTCGGGGCGGCCTGCGTCGCGCCCTACGTCTGGCAGTTACAGGCACTCGCGCTCCTCCTTGTACATGGTGCATACGCCATCGCTGGAGCCGATCACTACTCCAGACCAGGAAGAGGACGAGGACACTCTCTGCGGGTCCCTGGACTCCCCAAGTCCATCTCCCTCCCCAAACCATGCACACGAGTCCTCCGGCTCAAGCGTGGACGAGTCGTCACCCCCATACAAGGTGGCCTCCGCTCCTCTCACCGACGGGGTTGGACTGTTCGCCACACGCCCAATATGCAAGGGGTCTGTCGTGCTATGCGAAGGTCCCATGTTCACCCAGCCCCCTTTGCCGACTCGGACGAACTCAACGGTCATGGCCGCCCTCTCTCAATGTACACGCGATGAGCAGCGGCAGTACTTCAACCTCGCGAACGCCTACAAGAGGCCTGCAGCGGGAAAGCGCGCCCTCCTCCCCGCTCTGGGCATTTTTGAGACGAACGCGCTCCCTTGCGGGAAAGCGCGCGGCGTCCGGCGCGCAGGAATCTTCCTCCTCGCGGCGCGGCTGAATCACTCCTGCCGGCCGAACATCGCGCGCTCGTGGGAGGAGGCCGCCCAGCAGATGACGTTCCGCGCGCTGCGCGAGATCGCGGAGGGCGAGGAGCTCTGCATGAACTACGTTGACGTACTCGGGACGCGGGCGCAGCGGGCGGAGGAGCTGAAGAGTGCGTTTGGGTTCGACTGTATGTGCGAGGCTTGCGCGTTGGTGGGCGAGGAGCTGGTGGAGAGCGACAGGCGGCGTGCGGCAATACGTCGGCTGTTCGAAGAGGTGGGGATATGTGGGAACGAGCCGACTCTTGGCCTCAGAAAGGTCCGTATCTCAGCTCACTTACCCATGCCTCGTCATCCGACCTCTCCTTGAACCTTGTCTAGGTGAAGCTGGCTCTACGACTGCTCAAGGAGGAAGAACTCGTGCACTACGAGGCGTCGTTCTGCTTTGACGCGTTCCAGTTCTGCATCCTGGTAAGTGCCGATATTCTGGTCGTTTCCCAATTGTGGGGCAGGCTGTTGTGCTGATGCTGGGGAGGCAGGTTTCCGACTACATGAACGCGAAAGCGTGGATCCGCAAGGCCTGGGAGGCATCTTGCAATACCTCCGGCCCTGATAGTCCCGCGTCTCGCGCGTTCAAAATGTACTGGGCCAATCCGAGAGCGCACGAGCTCGCGGGCATGCTTCCTTCTGCAACGCTGCATGGACCTGATTGACGCTGATCATGATGACCTTTCCTGTCTCTTCACGAACTGCACTGCGACATGTT
This sequence comes from Pilatotrama ljubarskyi, assembly GCA_022385805.1. NCBI lineage: Eukaryota > Fungi > Basidiomycota > Agaricomycetes > Polyporales > Polyporaceae > Pilatotrama > Pilatotrama ljubarskyi. Next base: position 34,278 of record MU277715.1, on the reverse strand, counting down.
TGCTGCGGAACATTGATCATTTGTTTCAGGACACGTCTCTCTCCTGGTTATCTACGGCTTCCATATGCCTATACTTCTCGCCGTTTTGGTGTCTTCTGATGTTGGGTTTGAGCAAGCTGGTAGTACGGTTCTTGCATGAGTATACTGCGAGGTCACGCCGGATCTGTGTGTCACTTCAGTTCAAGCTCAAGCTAATGATCGGATGGACACAGGCGACTGCGTAGTATGTATAATAGCCTTCGAATAGCCTTCGAATATCTTTCAGCATGTTGTGTCAAGCACGGAAGCATAGAGGATCTGGAAAGGGTTAGCCCAGAAGTAGTAAACCGGCGGCGGCCCGAAATCGATCGCACTGTGCAGCTGACTTCTGGAACCCTCCTTGGCAGACGCAGCAGGAGACTGGCTAGATCTTGTACTTCATCCGCCACCCGTTCCAAAGTATAGGAACGTACTGGCGAGAACATACAGCGGCCGTGTATGTGGATCGTATACAATATATAGACACAGCATGTCGTCTCCCAACAAGATCACCAAGATCGAGGTAAACGCCGATGGCGGTCTGTTTGCCTGTATGTAATCTCGACGATATCGCTAACGCCCGCTTTTCCAGGTCTTCCGTGTCCCACCGCGATGGCTCTTCGTACGCGTCGAAACGGAGTCTGGCATCGTCGGATGGGGTGAGGGCACCCTTGAGGGCCACACCGAAGCCATCGAGGGCGCGTACAAAGACCTCACAGAGCGCTTCATCGGATGGGACGCCGAACAGATCCAGGACATCTGGCAGCACGCCTATCGCTCCCGATTCTATAGAGGCGGGCCCGTGCTCATGGTCAGTCTCTGCAGCGATATGTACTCTGCAAAGCGAGTTGATCGCCGAGACTCGCATCTCTAGTCTGCGTTGTCCGGGCTGGACATCGCATTGTGGGACATCAAGGGCAAGAGATACGGCGTCCCCATCTGGCAGCTCCTCGGCGGCAAAGTTCGCGATAGAGTGAAAGTGTACGTCTGGGTTGGCGGCGACAAGCCCGCCGATGTCCTCGATGGCGCAGCGGAGCGCCGCGCGCAAGGCTTCACCGCTGTCAAAATGAATGCAACGGACGCGGTGGACTGGATCGACTCGCCGTCGTTGCTGCAAGACACGATCTCTCGTGTGCGGGACGTCAAGACCCTCGGCCTGGATGTTGGGATCGACTTCCACGGTAGGCTGCACAAGGGCATGACGAAGCAGCTCGCGAAGGCCCTCGAGCCCCTGAAGCCTCTCTTCATCGAAGGTATCCCCTCCCACGTCCGCTCTAACCACAGATCACTGATAATGTGATTGTGCAGAACCACTGCTACCAACACAACCTGAAGAAATCGCAGATCTAGCCAGGATGGTATCCACCCCGATCGCGTTGGGAGAGAGATTGTACTCTCGACACGATTTCCGTCCATACCTAGAGCGTCGCGCGATAGACATCGCGCAACCCGACGTAAGGACACGCACTGAAGCTTGGGCAAGGGCTCATGGGATTTGACCAGGTCGCTCACTGCGGAGGGATCAGTGAGCTCCACCGTCTCGCCTCCTACACGGAGACATACGACGTCGCGCTCGCCCCCCATTGCCCACTGGGTCCGATCGCCCTTGCAGCGTGCATGCAGGTAGACCTCTCCGCACCGAACTGTGGGTCCCCTGGCTAGAACGCATCGCCGACTCTAACTCAAGTGTTATGACAGTCTTTATACAGGAGATGAGCCTGCAGGTGCGTACCAGAGACATGCGATCACTCGCGCCCGGGATTGATCGGGCTCCATATTCTCAGATGCACTACAACGAGGGCGCCGATCTCCTCACGTACCTTGTGGATCCCACCGTGTTCACTGTGAAGAACGGATACGTCGAGGCACTTGACGGTCGGCCTTCCGTTGTACATTCCTTCATATCAACCAACTGACCTAAGATGCAGGTCCCGGCCTCGGCATCGAGATCAACGAGGAACTGGTACGGGAGGCAGCCTCGAAGCATATCAGCGAGAAGGCCTGGAGGAACGCGGTATGGAAGGGGGAGGATGGCGGCTTGCGTGAATGGTAGGAACCCAGACACAATCACGGTACATGTTACAATATCGCGTCTGGATCTCTCGAACAATGTACACCAGGATGAGTGCTTGGATAGGAGAGCCTCCAACAACGCGGGCATAGACGTCGCAGGAACTGAGCTACTGGTCTGGCCCGACGAGGGTCTTCCTTCCGAGCATCCCGAAAGCGCCGTGAGCTGCATGCGGATTCTTCGCGTACCTCTCCATCGTTTTCGCGTCGGCGCTATCGGGCCCTCTGACAGCGGATAACCATTCCCAGGCCTTTCGCGCCCATGCTTTTGCATTCTTGGCGTCGGAGACACCTCGACACATACGCGCATGAGTGACCGCAGAAATCACGGATATCTGCAGAACGAGCCACAGCGACGTATATACGCAGAACTGAAATGCGTCGCAGTAGAAGGACGGCGATCTGACGCCGAGTAAGCCCTCTTCTTCAAGTAGCTTCGGCGCCTGCTTCTCCCTGTATTGGTGCTCAGTAAGCAATCTTCGCGCATGCCGGAGGGTACCTTACCTTGCGGATGCCAACGACAGGAACACCCCCGCATTGAGCTATTTGGTCGTACAGCCGCGCGGCGACCGTCGCCCGCACTCACTTCGTCCTCGGGAACTTGTGCACAGGCGACACACTCGCAGTCGGACCCAAACTGTTTCTTCAAACGGGCGCGGCGGTCAGCCCGAGTGGCGAAGTGCTCCCCATACGAGATCAGGAGTTCTTCCCCTTCTGCAATGTCGCGCACGGCGCAGAAAGTGATCTTGCCGCGGCCGTCACCTGCCGTCACTCCAATAAGTAGCCCTGCAGGCCGGGCCGTCGTAGGACTTGTATGGGCGCCTGTTTGAGGTAATTGCACGCCTGGCAATATCCGAACTGCAACACCCTCCGTCGAGGGTCCCTACGGGGCGCTACCACTGCAGTGACCGCACCGTCCTGCGTTCGAGACACGCAACCATACCGTTATTCTCTACAGATCCGCCGCTCGTTTATCCGTTTTCAGATCCAAAAAGACACCCATCAACGCTCTCAGGCTGCTCCAGCATTCCAAGCGCGGCCAATCCCCTTCAAAGCCAGCGCTGATATTGCTGCTACGTATACCTGGCGCGCGAGCTTCGTATAAATTCGAATCCCTCAGCAGTCCGTGGCAGGTGAGCGAAACAGCACCGTCCAGACTCCACACTCGCTTTCTGACACACCCTATCAGTCCCTCTTCCAAACTATATCATTGCGATGGCAAAGAACTTGACTCACGACGATCCCCGAGAGAAGTTCATCGCAGCTTTGCGCAAGGGTACCAGCAACGGTCCGCGTACGCCATCCAAGGGACTTGGGGCACTATGCCCTCTCTGCTTCAAGCGATCCGGCATGTATGAGTCACCGTGTTACCGTATAGTGGACACTTCTCCCCTAGGACGGGCAGAGGTGCGCCGTCTGCTATGCAAAGTCCGACCAACACTACTGACCATATCTTCATATGAGTATGCCTGGATGAAAGCAACGAACATTCTGACTGATATTGAACTTGATAGTCCTTCCAACACCTTACCGCGCAAGCAAACTCCATTTATGACCTCCGAATGCGTCGTCTGATCGTGTCCCACAGTATGCAACGACCATCACGAGGCATGGCAGGAAGGTGTGATCGCACTTTGCCCCACCCTGCGCGATCTTCAACTACTGGTTCAATGGGAGGAAGAAGACTGGGAGCGACGATCAACTAGCTCGGAACCCACTACTCGCACAACGCCCCCTATTGACGTGAGTGTGTCCCTAACTGCACGGTGCTCCCGCCTGGCTGATCTACTGTTGGCCACAGAATCTGAGCGGTCGTTTCAGCTGCTTATGGCTCAAAGCAGACCTCCCCATGCGTCGTGGCATTGGGGACCTCGACAACGGTTGCACCGATATCGAGGAGTACCAGCCAGACGGATTCTGCGTGCATCCGCAGCAAGTACTGTTCGTGAGGAACAAGAACAAGCCGGCCATCATCCCTGTAACCGTGTCGCGTCGCAGCGGTGCCACTGGAGAGCTCTTCGGTCACTTCGAATTGCAATTTGAGAAGGTTGAATACCCCCGCATCAATCCCTTCGTAATGCTTGTGCGAGCTATGGCGGCCCTCAACGACGCATATACTCCTGCAACGATTCTTTATGCCAGATATCCTCATGAGAAGCCAGCTATGCAGTTGCAAAATCCACTGAAGGACTATGAGCGTATCCTGCTCAGGCTTCGTAGTTTGTACTCCAGGATCGATCCGGCGACTGCCGAGACCTTTATCCCACCTCTGGGCCTCGGCACCGAAACAACCCTGGAGGATCAGGGAACGTCCGACGATGACTCGGACTCATCTTTCCCTCGCCGTGGCAGGGCCGCAGAGGATGATGAGATCGACAAGGAAGGGCTTCTTTGGGTGCTCTTGGAGCAGGGATCGCGCTGTCTTCTTTGTGGCACCACAGATCAGCTTGTTGTCCACCGAGTAGTGGGTGAGCACGACCTGCAGCAGAACGTACGTCACATTTGAAGTGTTCGCGATTACATAGGCCGGAGAAAGCTGACATTCCACACCTCTCACAGCCCATCTCGTGGCTAAAGCCGCTCCGGCTACTCGCAAGAGAGTACCATCTGAACGACACCACAAACCTGATGACACGTACGTCAGCGGACGAACTCGTGGCCGACCGAACAATTTTGTACTAATTGCTTGCGATAGTTTGTGAGCCCCACGCGGATGCATACGACTTAAGAGTCTGGGGTTGGATGCCCTCTCGAGCGGTCCGTGACGAAATGCTCCAGCATGCTGTGGAGATGAAGGATGTCGACCATTCCAACATCAAGGAC